>PVLC010040919.1:0-13613 GCA_004027655.1 Graphiurus murinus
CCAGGTGAAGGAGAATTCTTAGGTGAACAAAAAATTTGACTTAATGGAAGGTAACGGGAGGAGGGGGGGACACCCTAATGAGCATGATGTACTTATAAGATCACATCAAAGTCAATCACTAAACTGACCAGGAGATAGGGGGAGGGTGGGTGGGAATTGGGGAAGGGTTAATGAGAAATATGTGCATGGATGTCTTTACATGTACTAGTTTGTACCCAACAAAAATGTATAATTAACCCTGTTGTACCCAAGAAATGTATAAAATTCCATGCTAAAAAATTAAAAAAAAAAAAAAAAACTCTAAGGAGGAAAAGAGTAGGTCCAGCAAGCATGGGTATGTTTAGTAGGGATGATTTTGATGGATGGATTAAAGTCCCCTGTTAACTATAGAAATCCTCAATTTAAAAGTGACATAATGGGTAAATGCTAGTCATTACAGGCATTAGAGGCTAGCTATCAGAGGGATAAAATTAATTCATAGTTGAAATTGCAGTTGTAGAGTCTTTTGACCCAGGAAGGATCTCTGTGAATTATCTTAGATTCAAATTAATGGTGAAAATATTTTCATGAGAGGCATAACATAGCACAAAATACAGGCTAAAAAGATCAAGAGCCAGCTTGGCATGGTAGTGTACACCTGTAATCCCAATACTTGGGAGGCTGAGACAGGAGGATCACAGGTTCAAGACTAGCCTCAGCAACTTAGTGAGACTCTCAGCTACCTAGTGAGATTGTTTCAAAACAAAAAAAGAAAAAGGGCTAAGGGTGTAGCTTGAAGGTAGAGTGCCCCAGTTAAAAAAAAAAAAAACATGAGTTCTTCTATCACAAAGCTATGCTCAATCAAAATTAAAATAATACATTCATTCTAATAAATCTCAATATCATTCATTTGATTTCCAGGCTGTGGGGTGCATTTCTCTTTTTCTTCCAAGTAGTACTTCATACATGAACTGTACTTTGTGTTCAATGGTAGGCAACAAAAAGAATAGTCGTTAGCGTCAGCTTTAGTATGAGCATTAGGAGCACCTGACAAGTTCATGTACTAACAGCAGCAGTCTTCTTCCTAAGAAAACCAAATAAATCTCTCTCAATCTTTTCTTGACCTGACTTTTCAATAACTCTTCCCTCATTTCTTTTCTCTACGTTGCAGCAATGCTCTTCCAAATGGATTTCTATATTAGATGTTTCCATTTCCCTCACATTTTCTCTACATCCTCCTTGAGGCAAGCTTTCAATCCTGTCTTATCAAAGTCACCAGTGACCTCCACGGTGGCAAGTGCAATGGCCAATTCACCGTCAGTTATTGGAACTATGTAATTTGACTTATCAATAGTATTTGACACAAGTTATTCTTTTTTCTTAAAACACTCTCTTTTCATGAATTCTTTTATTAACAGTTCTGTTGAGAGAAATTCATATACCATACAATTTACCATCTGAAGTGTACAAGCCGACGGTTTCTGCTACATTCACGAAGTTGTCCAACCATCATCACCATTAGTGTTAGAACACTGTCATCACCCCTCACCCCCAGATCATGCCTACTATTACTCCCCAAGTACCTCCAAAACCTCCAGCCCAAGGCAGCCACCACTAAGCGATTTTTCTCTATATAGATTTGCCCATCACGACATTTCACATAAAATGGAATCATATGTTCCTTGGTCATTTATGACTAGCTTCTTCCACATAGCATGATGTTTTCAAGCTTCACCCATGTAATAGCATTCATCAGTATTTCATTCTTTTTATTTTTGAATAATATTTAATCATATGAATATGATACATTTGGTTTATCCATCAGCTGATAGGCATTTGAGTTGCTTTCCCTTTTTGGCTATCATGAATAATGCTTCAATGAACATTCATAAATAAGCTTTTCTATGGATGTATGCTTTCTTCTCTTTTAAGCACATAACTAGGAGTGTAATTGCTGGGTCATATGGTAACATTTACTTTTAACTTTTTGAGGAACTCTTAATATGTTTTCCAAAGCAACTGTACCACTTAATGTTTCCACCAACAGTGTGTGACAGCTCCAGCTCCTTCACGGCCTGATTAATCCTTATTATCTACTTTTTACTATAGCCATCCAACTGGGTGTAAAGTAGTATCTAAGTATGGTTTTGATTTGCATTTCCCTAATGGCTTGATGGTGAGCATGCTTTCATGTGCTGATTGGTCATCTGTATAGAATTATATTTAGATCCTTTTTTAAAAATTGGGCTCTTTTGTATTGTTGAGTAGTAAGTCTCCCTTCCTTTTGATATTCTTTCTTTATCTGTTAGGACACCACACTCCCGTGCTGTCCTCTTTTGTCATTGGTCTCCCCATGCCAGTCTTCTTTACTGGTTCCTTCCCTTCTCCCTATCTACTTAATGTTGGAGAGCCCTACAACTCCACTCTTGATTCTCTTTTCTTCTCATTCTCTAGTCTCATATTTTAAAACCACTTGTATGTCCTCAACTCCCAACTGTCCATCACAGCAGGAGCCCTACCTGACCAGCAGCCTCAGACAGAAGACTGGGGGAAGCATGGTCTGCTCCAAAGGCCCAGTGTCTCTTGCCCCTAACCAAATGTCACCAGGCCAGAAGAAGTCCATTCTGCCTCCACAGGCAGTGCTAGAAAGGACCAAGCAGTAGACCCAGGCAACATGTGAACACAGCATACCAGAATACTATTATATAGACTCTAAAAGCAAATTATCATCAGAACCACAACCCACAAAAGCAGTCCAGGACCTATATATCAAATCTAAACAGGGTAGCTGTCTGCTAAGACAGAAGATTTAAGCAGTACCCAGAGTAATATCCTAAATTAATATGTAAAGAACCAGGGAGGAAAAGCATAACTTGTATGAGAAAAGACAATCAATGGACCACAACAATGAGATGATGGATCATATGGTAGAATTATCTCATGTAGACTTTAGGGAAGCAATCATAAAAATGCTTTAGTGAGTAATTATAAATACTCTTGAAGCAAATGAAAAAGACATAAAATTTCAGCATATATATAAAGAACCAAATGGAAATTATAATACTGAAAATAAACTAAAACCACAATAACTAAAAATTTAAAAAAAACATACTAGATGAGGATGGTAGCAGGATAAATGTGAAAGAGGAAAGAATCAGTTGAAATCAAAGCAATCACCCAATCTTAACAATAAAGAAAAAAACCAATTGGAAAATAGAAATGCACAGAACCTCGGGGCACTGTGGAACAATAACATCAGAACCTCAAAAGAAGGAAAAAAGGTGAGGCTGAAAAGTATTCAAAGACATAATGGCTGAAAACTGTGTGTGTGTGTGTGTGTGTGTGTGTGTGTGTGTGTGTGTGTGTGTGTGACTGTGGATTGAACCTAAGGGCATTCTACCTCCGAGGTACAATCTCCGCCCTATTTCATTTTTTATTTTGAAACAGGATCTCACTAGGTTAATGAGAGTCTACTTGCTGATGCTCTCCTTTAATCTGCAATCCTCTTATCTCAGCCTCCCAAGTACTGAGATTACAAGCAAAGTTGGTGAAAAACATAAGCCTACAGATTCAGGAAACTGAGGAAATCCCAAATGGGATAAAAGTAAAGAAATCTATGCCAACTGTCTATCTCCAGCCCTGATTCATACCTCCAAGTACCTAGTCTGCATCACCACATGAAACAGTATTTCCATCTTAATCTCACTCCTCCCATAATCTCCAAGCCTGCTCTGTCCACTGCCTGCACCATCTGTATAAATAGCAGTTCCAGAAAGTCTTGGCAATTACCCCTGAATCAGCTCTTTCCTCACATTCCACTTTCGATCCATTATGTAACCATGGAAGCTTTTCTTCAAAATACATTTGTGAGCCATGGTGCCAGCGCTGGCACCATGGCTCACAGCATTTTCTCATGGTTCACTGCCATCACCTCCTAACCGGCTTCTACACTTGTCTCCCTCTGCTCCTCAACAGAAATCCTCTTAAAATGCACATCAGATGACATCATTCCTATGTTTGAAACCCTACCGTGGCTCTCATTTCCCTTACAATCCAAAGTCTTCACCATGGCCTATGGGCCCTACTCCATCCGGCCCTGCCTGTTCTCTCTCTGACCTCTTTTCCCACCACCTCCCCCTCTCTGACTCTGCTCCAGCCACTCCAGTCTCCATGTTGCTCCCTGTATTTTCCTGAGGAGCTCCTATCTTAGGGGCTTTGCAGTACTGTTCCCCTGTCTGTGTGACTAACTCCTTTGTAAACCTCAAGGTTTTGCTTAAATCTCACCTTCTCAATAAGCCTCTTTATGACTATCCAAAGTAAAGTTGCAACCTACAGTTGTTTCTGGTACTCATGATCCCCTTACACATCTCTCATTTAACCCTTCCCCAGTTCCTGCTCCATTCCCCTCCCCCTCCCTCCCTCCTTCTCATGTTCAGTTTAGTAATTGACTTTGGTATGTTTGTGAATGTACATGATGGGGGGGCACCCTAATACTTTCTGGTTTGAACAAGGAAAGAAGAAGGTGTATTAGCTTCCCACTGCTGCATAACAAGTCACCACAAACTTGATGGTTAAAACAACAGACATTTATTATCTCACAGCTCTGCAGATCAAGAGTCAGGCACAGCATGACTGGGTTCTCTGCTCAGGGTCCAGGCTCCAATAAGGTATCAGCTAGCTGTCTGAGAAGACCTGCTACCCAGTATCCACATACCATTGGCAGAATTTGGTTCCTTGTTGTTGTAGGGCTTAGATCCCTGCTTTTTTGCTGGCTGTTGGCTGGGGGACGCCCTCACCTTCTAGCATCTACCTACCTCAGTCCTTGCTGTCTCCATGGGCAATTTACAACACAGCAGCTTTCCCCCTTCAAGGCCAACAGGAGAGTTTCTCGTGGGTCAAATCTCTTCCTTCAGGAGGGGCTCAGTCCCTTTTGAGAGCTCCACTAATCAGAACAGATCTACCCAAGATGTTCTCCCTTTCTATCAACTGACTTGGGACCTTAAGTGCGTCTGCAGAATCCCTTCATCTTTGTCATGTAATGCCACCTAATCACAGAAGTAGCATCCTTCATATTCACCGTGTTGCCCACACTAAAGGGCAAGGGGACTGATTATCCTGGGTGTGTGCACCAGGGGCAGTTAGCCTGGGGCCCTTCTTAGCCTGTCACAGGAGGACAGGACTGAAGCCTGATTCCTCTGTGGACCGGCCAGCCAAACAAGGCCCAAAAGTATGATATGAGAGTCAGGGCTTCCAGGAAAGAGAATGCTATTAAAATATCTTTGCCATACCCACACTCATAGCAGGATTGCTCACAATAGTCAAAAGTTGGAAGCAACACAAGCATCCATCAACAGAAGAATAGATAAAATGTGATATATATATATATATATAAATGTGATATATATATATAAAATGTGTATACACACACACACACATACATACCATGGAATGTTATTTGGCTTTGAAAAGGAAATTCTGACACATGCTACAGCATGGATGAGTCTGGAAACTTAGGCTAACTGAAATAAGCCAATCACAAAAAGACAAATATTGTATGGTTCTACTAATATGAGGTTTCTAGAGTTATTGAGTCACAGAAAGTAGGATGGTGGTTGCCAGGAGCTGGGGTGGAGGAGAATGGAGAGTAACAGGTACAGAGCTTTGGTGCTGCAAGATGAAAAGATAAGAGTTCTGGAGGTGAATGATGGTTGCACAACAATGTAAATGTATTTAAGGCCCCTGAGAAGCACACTTAAAAGTGGTTAAAATGAGCCAGGCATAGTGGTGAATGCCCATAAACCCAGGTTTTGAGAGGCTGAGACAGGTGGGTTGCAGGTTTGAGGCTAGCCTCAGCAACTTAGTGAGACCCTGTTTCAAAATAAAAAAAATAAAATAGGGCTGGGGGTGTAACTAAGAGGTAGAATGCTCCTGGGTTCAATCCTCAGTAACACACACACACACACACACACACACACACACACACACACACACACACCTTTTATGCTGCATGCATTTTACCACAATTTAGAATAATAATAAAAATATCTTTACCAATGAAATCATTTACAACTATTTTTAACATAGTTAACAGACAAAGATGGGGATCTGTATTTTGACAGGCTCTGTCCTGGCTTTTAAGGTAGGCAAATATTAATGTCATAAGTTTAATAATGAGTAGCCAAGTAAAATTGAAGTATTGTAAAAAACAAAATTCAGTCAGAAATTAACACAGAAACAGCGATTAAAACTAATGTTGCCATTTCAGTTGAAAGGGAAACTCACCTGACCCAGATCCAAGGTGAGGTTGACTTTGTTGTACTGTGTACCCGAGGACAGAGGTGGGCTTTGCCACCAACGTTCAGATCCATCAATAGCATTGGTGGCTGGATGCGCCTTCCTCGAATCTTCAGAATTACAATAGTCACAGAACTGGCCCTGGAAAAGAAAAAAAGAGCTCTTCTTATTTTCTTTCTTTCTTTCTTTTTTTTTTTTTTTTTTTTTTTTTTTTTTTTTTTTTTTTTTTTTTTTTTTTTTTTTTTTTTTTTTTTTTTGCAGTACCGAGGATTGAACCCAGGGGAATTCTACCTCCGAGCTATACCCCCAGCCCTATTTTTTATTCTTTATTTTGAGATAGAGTCTCACTAAGTTGCGGAGTGCCTCACTAGGTAGCTGAGACTGGCCTCTAACTCGGATCCTCCAGTCTCAGCCTCCCAAATGCTGGGATTACAAGCATGCGCCACCATGCCCGGCTTCTTATTTTCAAGACATTTTCTTTTAGTCATTTATCAAAAGAGTTAATCAAAGACTGCTCTAAGCCTTAACTTAGAGATGTCAGCTATTGAAATTTATTCATTATAATGTATTCTTTTTTTTTTTTTTTTTGTCCTAGAGATTGAACCCAGAAGCTTTCTACCTCTGAGCTACACCTCCAGCCCTTTTTATTTTGTATTTTGAAACAGGGTCTTGCTAAGTTGCTGAGGTTGACTTTGAAACTGCAATCCTCCTGTCCCATGTACTGGGATTTCAGGTGAGCACCACCACGCTGGGCTTCATTACAATGTATTCTGAAGACAGTAGTAGACAGCCTCCCAAATGCTGGGATTACAAGCGTGCGCCACCACGCCTGGCTTCCATTTTACTCTTTAAACCATATGCTTTGCAATTCTATAATGAGGCACCGAGTACAAAGAGGGTCCCTGGCCACAGTCCCAGTGGAGGCACTAAGTGTACCAATGATCACCAGGGAGGCTGGGCATGGTGAGTGCCTCTGCACAGTACAGAGTGCTGGGGTGAAAGGCCACAGGTGCTCCACCGTGGAAGAGATGGTGCTAAGGCTGCAGGTGCTCCACCATGGAAGAGATGGTGCTAAGGCTGCAGGTGCTCCACCATGGAAGAGATGGTGCTAGGCTGCCTGGGGGATAGAGAGGCCTTTGCAACAGTGAACAGTCAACAGGGAAAGAATCCCAGGTAAAGGAGCCAGCACGGGCAAAGCCACCACGGCCAGCTGGTCCAGTTTGACAAGGCATCGAGAGACAAGGCTTGCCAGGTCAACAAGGAGCTGGGGCTGGCAGTGAGTACCAGAGAGAAGCTGGCAATTAGCTCAATAGTTAAACTGGAATCTATTTTTATCTGGGGAGATGTCTGCTTGGTATTATAATTTCTAACTCCTAATTGAATTAATCTT
Source organism: Graphiurus murinus (assembly GCA_004027655.1). NCBI lineage: Eukaryota > Metazoa > Chordata > Mammalia > Rodentia > Gliridae > Graphiurus > Graphiurus murinus. Next base: position 7,664 of record PVLC010040919.1, read on the forward strand.
TTTTGGTAGGCAGATTCTTCTGATTCTGGTTTTTGTTTTGCTACAAGCAGACCCTCAGCAACTTAGTGAGACCCTGTTCCAAAATAAAAAATAAAGTAGGGCTGGGGTTATAGCTCAGAGGTAGAATGCCCCTGGGTTCAATCTCCAGTTCCAAAAAAAAAGGAGAGAGAGAAAAGAAAAAACTAAATAAAGAGAAAGCAAAAGAATAGTTAATAAACATCAGGGTGATGGTTTCCCCATATTGTTGGAAACAATATGGGGGGGGATACTTAGAGATAAGTTAAAAACAAGGTTCTATTTTGGGTTTTAGTAGCAAGTTCATGGATGATTATTATACTATTTAAAACACACACACACACACACACACACACATTTGTAAAATGAGGCGATGCAAGGATCAATGATAAGAGCATGTCAGAAACTGAGGGTTACAGCTCAGCCTTAACTCAACTCTGCACTGAGGTCTGACATTTTAAAAATAGCCATAAGCAAATGAAAGCAGGACCCAAACTGATAGAAGTGAGAGAAAGGAGAAGGGAGAGAGGGTGAGAACAATTACTTATTCATCCAGCCATGCAACAAATCTGTACTGATCGCCTGCTCTATACCAGAAAGTATTCAACACTGAAAGATGAGCTGGACAAGAGACTCTGATTCGTGTGGAGTAAATAGAAATAGAATAGGAATAGGAAATAGAAAATGTGATGGGAGGGGATAGAGAGGGAAGAGGACTGTTCAAATAAACAACTAAACAGTTAAGCTCCAAATTTGGCAGTCCCCAGGGAATTAGCCAATGTTTGCCCAGAGGCTCATAGAGTGACCTCCATTTTTACAGGATGGAAAAATATAGTGTCTTCTAGTTTCTAAAATTTTACTGACTCTTAACTAAAAAGCCTCTTGAGTGTAATACAAATGCAAATGAATTCACAATGCAAACACTGCATTGTTCTAAGAAACCAGGCATTGATTAGAGTGGTGCCCCCACAACATAACTTCTGTTTTATTATTTGAACATTGATTCATTTATCCAACTTATTCAAATTAATCACAATTTGGAGAGTACTGTGTTGGCTGCTGGGGTAAAAACAAACACTAAGAATTGGATCCGCCTTCAGGAAAGTTCTGAGAGACACGAGAAGTAATTGGGGCACTGTGTGGGAGCCCCGGGAGCCATACCATGCTTTATTTGGCTTAATCCACGCAGCACTCTGAGGTTCTTACCAAAGCATACAACACTTCAAGGTGAAGAAACAAAGTCTCAAAAAGGAGAAGTGCCTCGTCTCAAGCCATTCGGCTAGGACATGCTGGGACCAGGACATGCACGCGGGTCTGGTGATGTTACCTACAGCTCAAGACACTCCGTCCTGGCCCAGCTGCTCCGCCAGATACACAGATATCTGTCTTAGGTTTGGGCAGAGTGTGAGGCAGCACCGGAATAGCCATTATGTGACTTGGCAAATACCTGTCCACTACCAGATGTGTGGAAAGAGACCCAGCTCGGGAAAGAACCCTGTGTGCAGCAGTTTAGATGCCTACCCTTGCAGCAGGCACAGAAATCCTGGCAAGATAGGCGCTTAACCATCCTCATCCATCCACAGCGCCTTACCCACCGCCACAGTCATGCTGCCACGAGGCCCCTCCTAGCCGTCATCACTACAATTCTGGAGGCTGCAGTGTCTCAAGTGCCCACACCTAAGCCACTGGAGCCCTGAAGTGCAGTATCAAACCTGAGAGTGCTCCTGTTTCGAGGACCCTGTTTGGAGCATCCTCCTTTCGGCAGCACCAAAGCACACAGGTGCAGTTACAATGATCAGGACAAATGTTTTGTACAATTCTGGAATGTCCACATATAGAAGATTGAGTGGTGACTACACAGCCGGTTCTGCAGCTCCCACACACAAGGCTAGGAAGCCTCACATCTCTATTGTGCCAGGCCCTGGAGGTGAAGATTGGAGAGGGGAAAGCAAGGGACTCAGAGATGGTTCCAGGTATCTAAAAAATGTAAGGCAGATAAGAAAATGTCTGAAAATTTGATATATGTAATTCAAAAATTGCGTTCATCCAGGCCAAATTCTAGATAGAAGGGAGGAAGTCTTGATAACCTGTTTTAAAGGTACACATTTTGTTGGAGTCTTAGCCTGGCCGGAGAGACCTCGCCTCTAGATGGCGCCTGGCAGAGTGCCAGGAGGAGCTGCAGGTGGTAACATCCTAGGGCTGTCCCAGGCTAGAGCGCATGTGCCAGCACGCCCGCCCGTGGCCTGCCCAGGTGAGAGCTGTATGCGGGCACCTTGTGGCTCAAGCCCTGCGGGGCTTTAAGAGTCTCCACCTCCCTCGCGGGTGGTTGTCGGTTGCTGGTGGATGGTTGGTTGCTGGAGGCGTAGGTTGTTGGATGGAGGTTGGACGACTACTATTGCAAGGAACGGTTACGGAGAAGGAGAGTGGAGTGAGAGAAGCAATTGCAGTTAGAGAGATGGTTACTGTCAGGGTTAAGAGAATGGTTACTATTACTGCTTGGGTAGCATCCTCGATCCCAGAGAAAGAGAGAGAGGTATAATAAAGAGAAGTTTGAACCAGCAACGTTCAGTCATAGTCTTTATTGGGGCCTCACGGTTGAGGGTCCAGCCCGGGGCACCGATAATATTTTACAGTAGAATAGATGAAAATTCAAATCCCAAATCTTCCAATTACAGCTCTGGAACATTAGTGGAATTATTTAGCTTCTTTATGTCTGTTTGTTCTTTATTAAAATGAGCGAATCCTTCCAATCTTGTGCTCGGCTTTGAGGAGTAAGTGAGATTCCATCGACACCAGGAATGTGATCACACCACCACTGGAAGCAGTGTGGTGTTGTTGAAGATGCAGATTCCGGGGCCCTGTCCTGGACTTGCAGAATCAACATTTCTGTTGGGAGCCAGTACTTTTTAAAAGCAGCCCACATGATTCTTCTGCCACTGCAGTCTGAGGGCCACAGAGGCAATGGTGCCTGGTATGCACGGGGTGTGCCAGAACTGGACGGCATGGCCACCACAGAGTAGCCGTGTGGGTGACAGTGATGACGAGTGGCAGCATCCAGATACCGCATGTGGCACCTTGTGCCTTGCACATACTACCTCTTCATTTTCATGACAAATCCATAAGTCAATCATTTGACTCTTACCGATAGGGAGGCAGAGGCACAAGGACATGGAGCAATTTGTCTTAATGGTGAGACCAAGATAAGAGCTCAGGGAAGAATGTGTCCAAGAGAAGGTGCTGGGGAAGGGCAGAAGAGAGAAAGGAAGCATCTAATGGTACAAGTGAAGCATCTGAATCGTGCCTGAGGCTGTGTGCCACCAGAGAGTGCTTGTTCTGCTGGAGAAGGAAGTCAGCTAGGCTTCTCCATCCACAGGCAGCTGAGAGCGGCGTTTTCTCTTTATCAATACACTGTTGCACTCTACTCACTTGCACTCCCCTAGAAATGATCTCACATTCTCCTTGCCCCTCACAGCTCTCCACCCCTTGTGAATTTGCTTAAATTTGCTTAATTTGCTTAACTAATCCACAAACCTTTCTGTATCTCTACCATGCACACACATTCTGAATCCCATCCCTCCTGCCTGCCCAAGGACTTTGCATCTGTAATTCATTCTCATTCTCCCCACCCCACCCCCTCTCTCTCTCATCTCAGTGCTTCTCCTTTACGGGGCCATTCCACAGGATTGTTGAAATTCAGGTTGTTGTTGGTGGGGGGGGGGGGTGTTGTGCTGTTATTGTTTTTCCATCAAGATGTTTGTTGCTCTGGGAGGAACATCTCTCCTGGTTGGTGTTGCCTCGTGGAGTGGTTCTGTGGAATATCTAAGACAAGCTGCCACAGGGGAGACAGACATGAGCAGGAATGACGTAATAAAGAGACAGATATGAGAATGAAAGGCTCCAAGGTGGCACAAAGTTATCAGGAACTTTGAAGAAAGGGCAGTTGGCTCAGCTGTGGTAGCATGGCATAGTGGGTAAGAGCGTGCACTCTGCAGCTAGAGTATCTGGGTTCGAATCTGGCCTCCACCTCAAACTAGCTGTGTGGTCTTGGACACATCACTTAACTTTTCTGTGCTTTGGTTTCTTCATCTATAAAATGGTCATGCTACTAGTAGCCCCTTCTAAAAATTAATAAATTGTTATGGTGATTAAGAGTCAATATGTGTACCATACTACCAAAGGCGAGCTACAGAGTCAATGCAATCCCTATCAAAATACTAATGTCATTATCCACAGAGCTAGAAAAACAGTCCTAAAATTCATATGGAAGAACGAAAGACCTAGAATAGCTAAATCAATCCTGAACAATAAGAACCATGGTGGAGGCATCATAATATCTGATTTCAATTATACTACACAGTTATGATAACATAACATGGTACTGGTACAAAAATAGACACAAAGACCAATGGAATAGAAGACACAAAGGCAAATACTCACACTTACAGTTGATTTTTTTTTTATAAAGGTGCCAAAACAGATGCTGAAGACTGCCTTTTCAAAAAATGGTGTTGGGAAAACTGGATATACATATGCAGGGGAATGAAAATAGACCCACATCTCTCATCCTGCACAAAAGTCAACTCAAGATGGATCAAAGACCCAGTAATTAAGCCAGAAACTTTTCAGTTACTAGAAGAGGGCATTGGTACAACTCTCCAACATATAGACCTTCTCAATAAAACCCTAAAACTCTGAAAATAAAATCAAGAAACAATAAGTGGGATGGCATTAAATTAAAATGCTTTTTCACAGCAAAGAAAACCAAGTATCTTGAGAGCCTACAAAATGGGAGAAAATCCTTACCTGCTACTCCTCTGTTAGAGGACTAATAGCTAGAACATAACACTACTAAACAACCCAATTAGAAGGTGGGCAACTGAACTGAATAGATAATTCTCAAAAGAAGAAATACAAGGAGCCAATAAATATATGAAAAAAAATTTTCAACGTCATTATCAATCAGGGAAATATAAATCAAAACCACACTGAGATTCTATCTAACTTCAGTTAGAATGGCAATCAGCCAGAACACAAACAAAGCTGGGTATGATGAGACACACATGTAATTCCAGTGCTTGGGAGGCTAAGATAGGAGGATCATAGGTTTGAAACCAGCCTCAGGCACTTAGTAAGGTCCCCAGAAACTTAGTGGGACCCTGTTTCAAAATTCTGGAATCAATAAAAAGGGCTGGAGGTCTAACTCAGAGGTAGAATGCCCCTAGGTTCAATCCCCAGTACCACACACACACATACTCACGCACACACACACACATACTCACGCACACATGCACACACACACACACACTCAAACAATAATAAATGCTGGTGAGGATGTGGGTAAATAGTAACTCTTACACACTTTTGGTAGGATTGTAAGTTAGTACAGCCACAGTGGAGATCAGTATGGAAGTTCCTCAAAACACTAGGAACGGAAGCACCATATGACCCAGCCGCACCACTTCTTGGTGTCTTTCCAAAAGAATTAAAGTTGAATGTTATAGTAATATGCACCCAGGTTTATAGCAGCACAATTCACAATGACCACATTATGGGAGCAACCTAGGTGTCCATCAACAGATAAATGGATAAAGAAAATGTGATATATACACATACAATGGAATACTCTTTGAATCTCACTATGATGTATAATTACAATGTACCAATAAACATATTTTAAAAAGAAGTCGATATGTGTCGAGTGGTTTAGGATAGTGCCAAGCATCGGTAAGTCCTATGTGTAGGGATTGCTCATGTTATGTGGCATTTGGCACTTACAGGCTCTGACCTTTCTTGGTGAAATCTGACCCCTCAGACCTAGGGAAGCCGGTGGGTGGGTCAAGGAAAGGCCTACCTCCCTCCCCCGCAGCTATAGGTGACGAGATCTGCTCCCATTGGCTCCCCCTCCCCAGCTTCACCTCCCTACCTGACCTGCCCA
>PVLC010040920.1:0-13615 GCA_004027655.1 Graphiurus murinus
ACCTCCAGCCCTATTTTTTATTCTTTATTTTGAAACCGGGTCTCACTAAGTTGCGGAGTGCCTCACTAGGTAGCTGAGGCTGGCCGCGAACCCGGATCCTCTTGTCTCAGCCTCCCGAATGCTGGGATTACAAGCGTGCGCCACCACGCCCGGCTTATTTTTTATTCTTTATTTTGAAGCAGGGTCTTACTAAGTTGCAGAGGGCCTCATGAATCTGTGGTCCTCCTGTCTCAGCCTCTCAGAGGGCCTCATGAATCTGCGGTCCTCCTGTCTCAGCCTCCCAAGTACTGGGATTACAATAGTGCACCAACAAGCCCAGCTTAAGAAAAAAATTTTTTTTCTTTTTTCTTTTCTTTTTTTTTTTGTGGTGCTGGGGATGGAAACCCAGAGGCATTCTACCTCCAAGCTACACCTCCAGCCTTATTTTATTCTTTTATTTTGAAACAGTGCCTCACTAAATTGCAGAGAGTCTCATTAAATAGCAGAGGCTGGCCGTGAACCTGTGATCCTCCTGTCTCAGCCTCCCAAGTACTGTGATTACAAGCATGAACCACCACATGAGGCTTAGCACAATAATTTAAAAAGGGACAGGGGTGTCACTCAGTGATAGAATGTCCCTGGGTTCAATCGCCAGTACCATGAAACAAAAACAACCAGGGTTTGCTGCTTTTTCTTTCTTTCCTTTCATAGCCAGGTCTCATGAAGGCCTGAACACCCGATAGATGCAGAACATATTTCCTGAGTAAACCCAGGGGTTTTGCACACAAATAAGATTCTCAAAGCAGCTTTGTAATCTTCCTCACTTACTTATAGTTGGGGGCCTCAGAGTGACCTGAGTTTTACCCCATGACCCCTGTGCTCCCAGCCATACCCAGTGGCTTCCCAAAGACAAGCTGCCAACAGCCCCTCTGACTCTCCCAACCCATTTTACATATGGGGAAGCCAAGTCCATTAAAGACTTCAGCCAGATCCCATTTGAGTAGCTACCCTAGAAACAAAGAACAGGGACCAGGAGGCAGGAGAGGCAGGAGTGGGGGTAAGGCTCTTGTTCTGAGCTGGAGAAGCCTACAGCCCTCCCCAGTCACCACCACCTTCTAGGAGCCCAGCGCAGGACCTCTAAGAACCCGGCCCAGGAGACCTTGCCCTTCTAGCAGGACCCCCACCCCAGGTTCAACATCACAGGGTCAGGCTGACAATAGATACAGCTTGGGTGGGGCAGGAAGACAGGTGCCCATATACATGCATGAAGCTGCATGTGCTCACACACACACCCCAGCACGCACGGCCACGTGGGCCCCACAGATTCCCTTATTCGTATACATCTGCACCTGAAGCCACCCCCACCCCTTTGCAGAGTAAAAGCTGGGCCTGCCATAAAGGCAGGGTGGCTAGGACACTCCTGCAGAAACCTCAGGCCCTCAAACGCTTGCCTGCGGGCTGCCCTGGACCCACACCCGGGAGGACAAGGCTCCCCCAGGAATACCTCAGAGTCCATGCCACTCCTGTTACCCCAGTGCCAAGGACGTGTGAAGCCCAGACGCCCACTTGCACAGTGGTCTCCCTGACAAACTACTCCTCAATGACCAAACCTGCAAGTAACACATGAGGGAGATACCTGGGCTGAGACCCAGGTGAGGGGTAGGAAAGAAGCTGCCCTAGGTTCCCAGTCCAGTTTCCCTTGGAGGACATGAATGGGGCTGTTCCCCTCCCAGCCTGCAGGCCAATGGGAGCCCCTTCCTCATCCCCCACAGAAGCCCCCAGGAGTCCCCAAGGATGGAAGTACCCCCAGCTTTCCCTGAAATCCTAGGCATTACAGAGTCTCCCCCTGGCAGTACTTCTTTTTTTTTTTTTTTTTTTGCAAGGTACTGGGGATTAAACCCAGAGGCATTCTACCTTGGAGCTACATTCCCAGCCCTATTTTTTTTATTCTTTATTTTGAAACAGTGTCTCACTAAGTTGCAGAGGGCCTCACTAAGTAGCTGAGGCTGGCTGAGAACTCAGATCCTCTGGTCTCAGCCTCCCAAATACTGGGATTACAAGTGTGCGCCACCACACCCGGCTTCCCTGTCAGTGTTTCTACACTGGGGAGCAGGGAGTGTCTTTCCTCAGCTGCAGGGTCTGGGGTGGGGAACAGCCCAGGCCTAGCAAAAACAGTGGCCACACTCCCTAGCAGGTGGATGGGTCTCATTGCCACTGGGAGAATGGACGACACTGGCCAGAATGGCTCAGCCAGGGAGGGCTTAGTCCTGCTATAGATGCCTGGGAGAAGATAGGGAGGCACTGCTACCTCCAGCACTGGGAGGAAGGAGGAAACCTCCGCTGCCATTTCTTTACCCCACCCCAATTCTACCAAACCACAGGATCAGGCTGGCCAGATGCTGGAGGGCAAGGTTGCTGAGGAAGCAAGGCCTGGCCTCCTCCTACCCCAGCAGCCTCCTTGGGGAATCCCACATCCCATTTCCCACCTGGGAAAACCCCACAGCTGAGGTGGGACCAGATTTCCCTGCTCGGTTCAGGGCAAGGCCTCTTAGTGTGGAGGTGGGAGGTACTTTACCAACTGCTCTCGGCCCACAGTGAGCCACCTGGACTGCGGCACGCTTACAAGTGTGTGGGGGCAGGAACCATGTCTAGAAGCACTGACGGGACCAGGCCACCGTGGGACCCAGCTCTACCCGGTAGCCCCTGTCCAGTGGGACCCACTCACCCCTGCCCCCGCCCTGAGGGCCTTGGGCCTTTAGGATCCACTCCCGAGCCTGTGAGGACAAAGGCATCAGGGCACTTGGGCACCATCCCTTCATGGCCCTGGGTACCCTGTTCCTCAGACCTGTCCCCAGTGGTCTCTGCCTTGAGCTGCTCCTTCAGCTTCCCTTCTCTACCTAGTCAGGGGAGCACAAACCCGACGCTGTGACCCTGGGAAAGCCTCAGGTCCCTCTAGAGCCTGACTAGCCCTGCTGGCACTCTTGCTGCCAGACTAGACTGGGCAGATGGGTGAGGTGTGGGGACTGTGGGCTGCATAAAAGTTAATAAATAATAATAATAAAACCTTCAAGTCAACCTTGAAGAGAAGCAAGGTCAGGAGGGAAGGGCGAGGGCCGGGCAGAGGCAGGCAGACAGGGCGAGTTGCTGCTGATGGCGTCTTCCTGCTCAGGGCCACCCCATCCTAACTTCCTCCCAGCTGCCAAGCCCTCCCCCCACGCCTCACCTCAGCCCTGGTCCCCTCTCTCAGAAAAGCAAATGCCCGTCCTCAGTCCCCTTGTACCCTTGCACGGCCTCAGCCTCTACCTCAGGCTGCCATGTGAGCTCCCAGGCTGGGAAAGCCACAGACCCAGAGAGAGAAGGGGTGACAGGGCAGAAGCCCGGGCAGGGAATGAGAAGGCACGTCAGAGGCAAGCCCCAGCAGACCGGGAGGGCTTCCCAGCTGCAGAGTGGAATTAGCTTTTGCCATGCAGAGAGCAGCGCTCTGGGGCAGCAGAACAAAGAGGCGAGAGAGAAAGCCCCCCTTTGTCTAGGTTTGAATGCCAGGCCAGCCGGGGAGGAAGGCTTTCCCAGAGCCAGGATGAGGCTGACCAGGCCAGCCTGCTCAGCCCAGGGCAGGGGCCCAAGCTGGGCTTCCTATGCCCACCCAGACCGTCCCCCAGCACCGTACTGCAGGATCCACAGGCTCCTGCCTCCAGCACCTGACACATGCAATGGTGCACCCTCAGGTGAATCCATCTTTCTCTCCCTTCCACAACACCAGTGCTGGGTGAGAAAGCCTCGAGCCCCCTGGCAGAATCACAGCCGCCCTGTCACCTGAGCAAGCTCTCACGCCAGCAGTCATGCCCACAACAGCAAAGCATGCACCTTCAACTTCAACCTGCAGATGGACAGCCAGCAAGACATGCGGATACTCCATGCACTTACACACACACACACACACACACACACACACACACACACACACGTGCGTACAGGAACACACCTTCCTGACCCCACAGCCACACACAAAACTGTATAATTAAGTCAGTCATGCACTTTGTTTCTTCTCAGCAATATCCACATGAGATACAAAAAATTAGCTACATGTGAGATATACACCCCCATGTGCCTGCATACACACATACAAAAGTACACATACACATACACCTGCAGACGTGGAAACAGTCACCCAGAGCTGCAGGAGACAGAGTAATCAATAGGGCGTGTATGACAGGCGCCCCGCTGTGTCAGCAGGATCAGATCTGGGTAGAGGTAGGGGGCTGGGCCTCTGCCGGAGGCTTCTCTTAGGGCTCAGGGAGGAAGGGCAAGCTAGGCCCCCTTCCACAAAGTCTCAGGATGGTCAAGGAAAGGGCACTGTACCCCACTTAGCACATTCACAGTCAGATGCAGACTGCACACACACAAGGCCTCTGCCTCCCCACATGTCTAAGACCTCAGGAGTCCAGTCTGCATAGCTGGAGTCAGGCTGCAGCCCCAGCCCCAGCATAGCTGGGCCCCCAGCCCTCACTCCACAGCCCACCCAGTGGTGGACACACAGGGCAGAGACCCAGGACTCCCTCCAGAATCCCAGGACATCCCCTCCCGCACAAACATCGTAGGCAGAGTGCGCTCGCCCCCAAGCAGCTGCAAACCCAACTGGCCCAAGCAGTGGGATCCCTTCCCCAGACAAAACCTCCTCTCAACTCTGCACCTGCAAGAATGCAAGGAACAGGGTCCTGGCAACATTTTCAGCCTTGATCTGGGATCCTAGGAATGACACAGAAGTACACTGTGAATGTCCAAGCTCAAGCAGCACACCTAAACATATATATGCACACATGTGCACGCACGAGCACACGCACCTCTGCCAAGCCTCTTGCACATATGTAGGCCTTTCTTTTCTTGAGTACTTTTCATGTTGAGGGAGGTCTCAAAGGTACTCCCAACTCCTACCAGACCCTGGTTACTGAAATAAACCTCTGAACCTGGGGTGGAAGGGATTTGTCTACTCAGGGCTGCCAGGCCTGAGCCCACCTAGATGTCCAGTCTTGGGCCCTTAGACCTCTACAGCCTGGGAAAACACTGAGGGTCTAGGCATGTCCCAGAGAACAGTCTTGAGGCCCATCCAGCAGGAATCCAGGCCCCAGGAAATGTGCCTGCACACTAGCTTCCCAAGGACAGAGTGAGGTGACCACATGACCTGCCCCCTCCAGTTGCCCCAGTTGGGTGGAGGTCCTGCTGTCCTGCTGCCACCTCCCCAGGCCACTGACTCAAGTGCACAAGTGGGTGTGAGTGTGTGAGGGTGGGGCCACCGGGGAGGAGTTTCCTATTTCTAGCCAGTTGATCTGGCATGTCAGCAGCCTCCCTGGGAGGACAGGAAAGGAAGGAGAAGCAGAATCTAATACAACCTAAGCCAGGTGTGGAGGCTGAGACAGGAGACAGGTTCACGGCCAGCCTCAGCAACTTATCAAGGCCCTCTGCAACTTAGTGAGACTCTGCTTCAAAATTTAAAAAAGAGCCAGGTATGGTGGCACACACAAGTACTTGGGAGGCTGAGACAGGAGGATCTCAGGTTTGAACCTAGCCTTGGCAACTTAGCAAAACTCTCAGTAACCTAGTGAGATTCTGTTTCCAAATAAAAAATAAAATCAGAGCCGGGCGTGGTGGTGCACGCTTGTAATCCCAGCATTTGGGAGGCTGAGACTGGAGGATCCAGGTTCAAGTCAGCCTCAGCTGCTTAGTGAGGCACTCCGCAATTAGTGAGACTCGGTTTCAAAATAAAGAATAAAAAATAGAGCTGGGGCTGTAGCTCAGAGGTAGAATGCCCCTGGGTTCCATCCCAAAGTACCACAAAAAAATAAATAAATAAAATCAAGCTGGGAGCCGGGCGTGGTGGCGCACGCTTGTAATCCCAGCATTCGGGAGGCTGAGACCGGAGGATCTGGGTTCGCGGCCAGCCTCAGCTACCTAGTGAGGCACTCCGCAACTTAGTGAGACTCGGTTTCAAAATAAAGAATAAAAAATGGGGCTGGGGGTATAGCTCGGAGGTAGAATGCCCCTGAGTTCAATCCCCAATACCGCCAAAAAAAAACCAAAAAAAAAAAAAAAATCAAGCTGGGAGTGTAGCTTGGAGGTAGAATGCCTCTAGGTTCAATCTCCAGTACCAAAAAATAAAATAAAATTTAAAAAAAGGCGTGATGCATGCCTGTAATCCCAGGATTTATGAGGCTGAGACAAGAGGATTGCAGGTTTCAAATAGTGAAACTTATCAACCTAAGGAGATCCTGTTTTAAAATAAAAATAAAACAGGGTTGAAGGTATAGCTTGGAGGTAGAATGTTCCTGGGTTCAATTCCCGGGTACCACACATACACAAAAAGAAACAGAATTTGAAGGCCTGTGCCATGTCTCTGTGCTTCTGCTCCTATGTCCTGGAGAACTCTGTTATCCTCATCCACAGCACCAGCAAAGGCCCTTTAAGACAAACTTCCTCCAGCAAGCAAAAAGGGACTGAGGCAAAGGCCCCCTGTCTAGGTGCTGGGAGGGAGAGCGCGGGAGAGGGAGCAAGCAGGGTTCTTCCATTCAGTTTCCCCATGGCTCACCCCCTCCCCCAAGAGTGGGGCTCCTCTTCTTCCACATTCAATAAGTCAAACTCACACTTGAGTGACACTGGGCTATTGAAGGGTCTCCAACCCTGGTGCCCTGGGGGCATGGAGAGAATGGAGTTGGGAGGGGAGCCTGGAGGAGGAGGAGACTCACACAGATGCAGGGAGCACAGAATCGCACATCTGGCCCTGATGCAACCCACTACTACGGGCCCAAGAACGTGTGTTTGTGCATGCACCAGCACACCCCCCAGCTTGCTGACAAAATTCAGTGCTTGCGCCCATCAAGCGGGTCCTTCAAATCAGGGGCCTGCTGGCAGAAACCCCAAGGCACACTGTGCATGAAAGTGGCACCCCCACAATCCCCCAGGCTACCGGCAGGTCCACTTGAGGGCAACTATATAAGACATACACCAAAGGATACCCTCCCACTACCAAATCAGGTACAATTAAGTTTTCTCCTCCAGCCCAACTGAAGACATCCCTAGCACTCACACCCCACTAAGAGCAGCCCCATGGGTGCAGGCTGACATCCTGGCACCCAACACCCTGGATGCCTTTCAGCCACATCTCCTTTCCCCTCCTCTCACTTTCCACTGCCAATCCCAGGACAGAGAACTGGACAGCCCTCCTTCCTCCAGCCTCTGCACTTTCCCAGCCTCCTCCCCCAGCCCTGCCATCTTTATTAATAGCAGCAGCTTCCCAATACTGGGGAAAGTGTGGGCTGTGCCTGCCCCCAGGCCTGTGGGAGGACTACAGGACTCCTCAGGCTCCTCCACCTCCCTCAGGCCCTGGCCTTTTTCAACCCAAGTGGGGGGTTGCTCTTTCCATCCCCCACACTTCCTTTAAGAAACCCAAGGCCATTTCTGAGACAAAACCCCAGGGCCAGCCCATCCGATTGCAAACTAATTATACAGCAAATTTTATTTGTTATCCCCGCCCTCGGCCTGCGGTGGCCCTCCTGCCTTTTGTTGGTTGTATATGTATGTTTTTTAATTGCTAAACAGTGACTCATTCTGACTGGTCATCCCCCCCCCCCCACAGGAAACAGCCTCCATCTACAATCATGCCCTGCTCAGAGCTTCCTCATACCCAAGCTCCCCACTGGCCTCAACTAGCCTCCAGGGGCCCCCACCCAGAAACACTCCCAGTCCTACCAAAGTGATATCACACCCAGGCCCCAAGCTGGGGCTTCTGAAACCCTTCAGTGGGTCTCAGGCCAACCCCTTCCTCCTGGTGACTCAACCCTGAGAGCCAAGGGACCAGGGAGGGGACCTAGGAGGAGTCCCCTCCACAGAAGGGGACGGAAGTATTGCCTCAGTCCAGTTCCCAAACCAGGCCCAGAGGCGGGAGGGGGAGGGCGGTTTTGACATTGGCCGCTGCTGCAGGGTGTATACAATGAGAGGGGGTGCGGTTCCGTAATCACCCAGCCGGCAGCCCAGGGGAGCCAGCTGCCTGAAACCAGATTTCAAGGCGGCTCAACCTTAAACCCACAGGATTCTTTTTCCGTCTTCCACCTCCCCTCCCCAAATGTGGGAGGGCTAAGCGAAGGAGAGGGCTGGGCTGGGAGGAAAGGGCTCCAGGGTGAGGAAGACACATACTTTAATGTTTGTTCATGCAGGCACCGGCAACACACAGGGCACCCTCTCACACACAGGGAGCCGGCCACGGGGACTAATTTGCAGAACTGAGACACTGGGATGACTTCTCTGGCTGTCCAGGCCTTGCCCAAATAGACCCTGGAGTTCTGCTCTCCCTCCGGGAACCTCCACCCCCCCCCCCAATGTGTTTCCAAACGCCTAAAACTAACATGGCTGCTTTTGTTTACTTCCTCATTGGTATGCCAGCATCATGGATCATGTCAGCCACAGCGGCGGCACCAGGACACTCATTACATAAACAGCAGCTGGAGAAGCAGAACCGGGGTCACTGCCTTAGTGACTTCCCGTAGGGCTCACAGAAACAACGCTGGGGGAGGGAGCTGTGGGAATCCGAAGAGCAACACCCAAACTCTACTTCTGACAGCCCCACCCCACCCCCAATTCCATAAAGGACTCTGGAGATGGACCTGAGGAGCGCAGGTGCCGTAATGTATCCAAGCAGCGACCTGGACCCTTCTTCCTAAGTCCTTGCTCCCAAACTTTCAGAGAAGAGTTTGAAAGGGGGGCCTCTAGCCTGATATCACAAGAGCCTGTCGGGATGGGTGGTTCCCAGGCGGGAGGGAGTGTGTGTGTGTGTGTGTGTGTGTGTGTGTGTGTGTGTGCGCGCGTGCAGGGTACTTGCCCGTATCTCATTCCTCCGGATCTCCACGTCGCACACCGAGTGTCCCTGATGCGCACCACTGTAGTAGCAGCAGTACTGGCACACGGCCACCTGCTCGGCCTCGCAGTGGTAGAGGCGGTAGGCGTTGTGCTGCGGGCAGCTCCAGGCCCGCACGTCGTCCGCCTCCACCAGGAGGTGCCCGCGGGCGGTGGAGGGCTGCTGCAGGTGCGTCTGCACGTGGGACTGGCAGCAGGGCGCCTCACAGCGCAGGCAGACCTTCTGCGCGGGCAGCGGGGGGCCGCGGCGGCAGAACACGCAGTGCAGCGCCGCCGGCGGCTTCTCCACGTGCAGGGCGTTGAACTTCTCCACGATGTTGGTGAGCTTCAGGTTCTTCTCCAGGCCCGGCTTCTGGTTGTAGGCCTGGTTGCACTCTGGGCAGCGCACCAGGCCGCTGTCCTTAGCCCACGCCTCGCCGATGCAGCCCCGGCAGAAGTTGTGTTTGCACGGCAGCTGCACCGGCTCCACGAAGACGTGGAGACAAATGGGGCAGATGAGCTCCTCCTCGAAGCAGTTTTTCCAATTCTCTGCCATGGCGGCTGCGGGCAGGGGGTCCCGGCAGGCCTCCCCAACTCCCCAACCCTGGGAGTCCGTCCCGTGCAGCTGTGGGCGCACCGAGCCCCGAGCTCGGGCCCCCGCCGGCCCCGACAGTCGCTCAGTCACCAGCGCCTTCCGCGTGCCCGCCCCCCAGAGGAGGGAGCCTCGGTCCTCACGCCGCGCGCGCCGCCGGCTGCGCCTACTCCTCCTCCCGAGCGCCTAGCGGGAGGCGGCGGACTGCGCCAGGGCCGCGGCCGGGGCACCAGCCCTGGAGGGAAGCGCCAGGGTCCAAATTCCATATAAGAGGCCGCCTCGCGGTCGGCGCTGCTAGGACCGGGGTCCTGCGAACGGCCCCGCGGCTGACATCGGGGCGCGCCCCAACGGCGGACGGAGCCCGGAGCCGCACACTTCCTCTAGCGACGGCCGCGGCGTTGGTGGCTCCCGCCCGACTCGTCCGCGCCGCGCCTCCCTCGCCTGGCTGAGGTCCGAGGTCCGAGGGGCCCGGGAAGCGAGGGCAGCCGCGCCGAGGGTTGCTAGATCCGGACCCGGAGGGCGAGGCGAGCCGGCGGTGCCCGGGCCGTGGCACGGGCGTCCCCCAGTTGGCTGGCTGCGTGCGGGCTGCGGGGCGCGGGCGGGCCGACTCCGGGGCGCTGCGTGCGCGCTGGGGCAGTCATTCAGATGAAATTCCAGTCCCCGGCCAGAGACACCAGCCCGCCTCTGCCTTCCTCCTCCCTTCACAAATAGAAACGGAAGGGGGAGGGAGAGAAGTGGAAAAAAAAAAAGGCAACCAGAAAGGGAGGGAGGGAGAAGCCCCGGAGGTGCTCTGGCCTGACCCCCTCGCCGCTACTTCGCTCCCCCGAGGCCCCGAGCCCGGCGCCCCCTCCACGGAGAGACCCCGCTCTGTCTCCGCGCTGGGCGGCCGCCTCGGCTCTGCCGAGGAAAACAAGGATTGATCAAACTAGAAAGGAATTTTTCTCAACTGCTAATGAACAGGAGGCTCGGCTCCCGGCCCTCCCCTCCCCCGCCCGGCCCTCCCCCTTCGACCCCCCCGGCCCCCTCCCCCCCACTTTCTTTTCTTCTCGGCCTCTGCTCCGGCCTGGAAGGCTCGGGGCTGCGGTCGGAGCCAGCCTGCGGCGGCGGGGCCGGGCCAAGCCAGCCGGGCCGGGCTGCCTCCTCAGCGCCCAGCCATCTTGAGCTCCTGGCGGCTGCGGCGGCCGGGGGTCCGGGCGCGCGCGCTCGAGGGTCCTGCAGCCTTCTCTTTCTTTTTTTTTCTTTTTCTTTTTTTTTGGTGGTCCCCCCTCCCCAAGGGAGGGCTGGCAGCCTCCAGCAAATTAGGAGAGAGAGAGGAAAAAAATGCCAAGTCCTGATTTCTCTCCACCTCTGCTCCACCCACCCCGGGCCTTTCCAAAAAATAAAAAAAGATTAGAATTGGAAGAAGTCGGCAGAAAGGCGAGCGCCGGTGGCCCCGGGCTGGTGCCCAGGCGACGCGTCCGGGGCGGGCTCGCGCCGGTCGCTCAGTCCGAGGTCTGTCCGCAGCTTCTCAAGTGAGGGGAGGGCACTCCGGGCAGGGTCTCCGCAACGGCTGTCGCTTCAGAGCTTTATCCTCAGATCAAAAAAAAAAAAAGAGGAAGAAACCACCCCCCCAACCCGAACACTCATCACAGCCACCTTCAGCCATCTTGTGCGTATTATTATTATTTCAGGAATAATCTGTTTAATAAAAATAGCTATGTCTCTAGCCCCCTTCCCTGCATCTTAGGGTCCCCGCCCCCTTTTAATAATCTCGATAATAAAAACGATCGGCGGGCCGGGCTGTCCGCAGCTGCCTTTTCCTGCCTCGGCTCGCTCAGGCTCGGGCTCTCCTCCCCCCAGGAAGGGCACGGGGTGGGGGGTCGCCGCTGGGGCCCGGGGTGAGTCCCTGCGGCCCGCCTGTCGGCCCAGCTGCCGGCGCTGGGAGGGAAGGGCGCCCTCGCGGCTGCCGCGGAGAGGACCGGGGGGGAGGGGCCACGGCCCACGGGACCGGCTGTCGGGGCACACAGGGGTCCCGGTTCCCGCACCCCGGCCCGGCCTCGGTCCGCAGCCCGCGATTATACAATGGGTTCGGAACAGAGTGCGCCTGGCAGGGTGGGGAGGCGGGAGGGCAGGGGGCTGCGGTGCGCCCGGCTCCGGGACTGGGGCGACAGGTACGGGGGAGGGGGTGTCGCTAGATCAAGGCCGGTCCCGCTACTCGAGAAGGAGGCGGGGAGACGGGGAGGGGGAGGTGAGGAGAAAGCGGCAGGCGGCGCTTTAATCAGCACCCGCTGGTTCAGCCCACCCGGCACTGGCGAAATAGATGGGCGAGGGGGAGGGGAAGGGGCGGGGCGTATTTTCCGGAAGTGCTGTTACAGCTGCTGGGGCGCCCGGCCCCTCCCCTTTTCCTTGCCTGGAATTGGGGCTGTTCCGGAGGCTGCTTCTGCTATTGGTCAACAAGATGAGGCTCCGCCTCGTTAAGGCGGGGCAAACCAGAGAGTCTCACGTGACTTGCACTAATTTCGGTACATTAAACATTGGGGTGGGAGGGGGGTTTCCGCCCTTCTTAAAAGGGCGATGATGCCACTTGATGGTGGGACCACTTCTTCCTGGGCCTCTTCTCCGGTAGCTCTTTTTACTTGACGAGGAAAGGAGTGTTTGTCAATGAGTCGGCTCAGCAGTCCGGTGGAACCGAACAGGGAATTGCAAAGGTTCACTGTGGGGCAATTTCCCCGTGTCCTTAATACATGTCTCCACTTCCCTAATGTTTAAAACTACCAAGCAAGCTAGGCATTATTGCCTTCTACTGATAAGGAAACTGAGGTTTAAAAAACTGAAATCATCTGCTGAGGCCAATTGGCCAGTCCACAAATACACACTACAACAAAAGACTCCATGCGACCAGCATTCTGCAGGCCGTGAGAATTTCCTGGAAAGCTTATTACTTTGTGACTGTGTGTGTGTGTGTGGGGGGGTAACTGGGGATTAAACCCAGGGACATTCTACCTCCAAACTATACCCTTACCCCCTTTTTTAACTTTTTGTTTTGAAACGGTCTTGCTAAGGTTGCTGAGAATTTCCCTACATTGCTTAGGTTGTGCTTGAACCTGCAATTCTCCTATCTCAGCCTCACAAATCCTGGGACTACAAAGGCGTGGCCACACTGGCTAGGTATTTTTGTTTTTGTTTTTGTTTTTGTTTTGCGGTACTGGGGATTGAACTCAGGGGCATTTTACCTCCGAGCTACACCTCCAGGGATCACAGGCTTGAAACCAGCCTCTGCAACTTAGTGAGACCCTATTTCAAAATAAAAAGTAAAATAGGGCTGAGGGTATAGCTTGGAGGTAAAATGTCCCTGGGCTCAATCCTCAGTTCTGAAGAAAAAAAAAACCCCTAAGCTATAGGGGTTTGTTGTCTTTTTTTTTTTTTTTTTGTGGTACTGGGGATTGAACTCAGGGGCATTCTATCTCCGAGCTATACCCCCAGCCCTATTTTTTATTCTTTATTTTGAAACAGGGTCTCACTAAGTTGCGGAGTGCCTCACTAGGTAGCGAGGCTGGCCCGAACCCGGATTCTCCAGTCTCAGCCTCCCAAATGCTGGGATTACAAGCCTGCACCACCGAAGCTGGGCATGGTGGTTTAAACTTGTAATCCCACTACTTGGGAGGCTGGGAGGTTCCGCCCAGCCTCAGCTACCTAGTGAGGCCCTCAGCAAGTTAGACCCTTTTTCAAAATAAAGAATAAAAAATAGAGCAGGGCCTGGTGGCGCACACTTGTAATTCCAATACTTGGGAGGCTGAGACAGGAGGATCCGGGTTCTCCTCCAGCCTCAGCTGGAGAGTGGGGCTCTCTGCAATTTAGTGAGACCCTGTTTCAAAATAAGGAAAAAAAATAGGGCTGGGGGTGTAGCTCAGAGATAGAATGCCCCCTGGGTTCCATCCCCAGTACCGCAAAATAAATAAATCAATTAATTAATTAAAAAAAAAACGAAGCCGGGCGTGGTGGCGCACGCTTGTAATCCCAGCATTCGGGAGGCTGAGACCGGAGGATCCAGGTTCGAGGCCAGCCTCAGCTACCTAGTGAGGCACTCCGCAACTTAGTGAGACTCGGTTTCAAAATAAAGAATAAAAAAAATAGGGCTGGGGGTATAGCTCAGAGGTAGAATGCCCCTGAGTTCAACCCCCAGTA
>PVLC010040921.1:0-13615 GCA_004027655.1 Graphiurus murinus
ACCACGCCCGGCTTTGCTTTGAGTTTTTTTTTTTGTTTTTGTTTTTGTTTTTTGGCGGTACTGGGGATTGAACTCAGGGGCATTCTACCTCCGAGCTACACCCCCAGCCCTATTTTTTTTTTTTTGCGGTACTGGGGATTGAACTCAGGGGCATTCTACCTCTGAGCTACACCTCCAGCCCTATTTTTTATTCTTTATTTTGAAACCGGGTCTCACTAAGTTGCGGAGTGCCTCAATAGGTAGCTGAGGCTGGCCGCGAACCCGGATCCTCAGGTCTCAGCCTCCCGAATGCTGGGATTACAAGCGTGCGCCACCACGCCCGGCTCCCAGCCCTATTTTTTATTCTTTATTTTGAAACCGGGTCTCACTAAGTTGTGGAGTGCCTCACTAGGTAGCTGAGGCTGGCCGCGAACCCGGATCCTCCGGTCTCAGCCTCCCGAATGCTGGGATTACAAGCGTGCGCCACCACGCCCGGCCTGCTTTGAGTTTTGAAGGACAGTGAAGGTCTGGTTAGATTTGAAAAGGGGTGTCAGAGCAATCCAGCCGGGGGAACTGCATGTGCAAAGGCCCTGTGGTGGAAAACAGCCTCATAAGTGTGTATGCACAAGCCCAATTATTGCTGCAGAAACCAAAGGTGTGATCTGCTGCATGGTGGGGGCTGGAATCCCACAGGCAGGCAGGACCTCAAATGCCAGGCTAAAGGGCTGGAAGCTTGTCCTGCAGGGGCTTGTGACCAGGGTAGGGCCGGGTACAACGGGGCATTGGAGAGCTTGCAGAAGGTGCTAGAGAGGGCAGAGGACAGGACAAAGCTGCCCGGCGAGCCTCTCTTGGACATCCAGCCTGACCAGGCTCTCCTTTCTCTCCTGGCAGAGTGGAAAGCTGAGCCGAGAGCTGGACTTTGTCAGCCACCATGTCCGCACCAAGCTGGATGAGCTCAAGAGACAGGAGGTGTCCCGCCTGCGGATGCTGCTCAAGGCCAAGATGGACACAGAGCAGGAGTCCAGTGAGCATAGGCGGGCGCGGGGCTGGGAGGGGGCAGCCTGGCCCAAGCGGCTTCCTGTGGTGCTTTTCTGCTGGGTAGTCAGGGACTTACTTTGTTCTGTTAATGGGCATGGAGGATTGTGATTGCTTGATGTTTTTTCCTTGCTCAGTTTCATGCTAGCATTACTCTGTTTGCTTTCCAGTTTAATATTTTCTTTTTTATTTATTTATTTTTTTGTGGTACTGGGGATGGAACTTGGGGACATTCTACCTCCGAGCTACACCCCCAGCCCTATTTTTTATTCTTTATTTTGAAACAGGGTCTCACTAAGTTGACGAAGGCCTCACTAAGCAGCTGAGACTGGCTGCGAACCTGGATCCTCCAGTCTCAGCCTCCCAAATGCTGGGATTACAAGCGTGTGCCACCACACCCAGCTTACTTTTTATTTTGAAACAGGATCTCAAATAGTAAGTTGCTGAGACTGTTTGTGAACCTGCGATCCTCCTGTCTCAGCCTCCCAAGTACTGTGATTACAATTATGCACCACCACGCCCAGCAGTGTGACACATTTTACTCACCTTAGGACCTTGGCCTGTTCTTTTCCCTCTTGCCTGTGACTGATATTCTTTTTTTTTTTTTTTTGCAGTACTGGGGATTGAACTCAGGGGCATTCTACCTCCAAGCTACACCTCCAGCCTTATTTTATTTTATTTTTTTTTTATTCTTTATTTTGAAACAGGGTCTCACTAAGTTGCGGAGTGCCTCACTAGGTAGCTGAGGCTGCAGCAAACCCAGATCCTCCAGTCTCAGCCTCCCAAATGCTGGGATTACAAGCATGCGCCACCACGCCCAGCTGACTGATATTTTTTCTTAGCCCTCTATATGACTACACTTTGGTCCCATCTGGAACGTCACCTTAGCCCTCTCACCCTGATCTGGCCACCCTGCAGGAAGGAACGTCCCTTGGTTTGCTGACACCCTCTGTGGTCACATGAGCAGCCTTGCTCACCTGTTCCTCTGCCTCTCTAGGCTGGGGGACTGCAGGGGACAGATTTACCATGTGGTTCCTGCTGTGCCCATAGTCACATCCCTTCTCTGGGCCTCATTTTTCATATCCCTAATATGGGAATAATTATAGAACCCATGTGATCAGTTTTTGTGAAAAGTCAGTGACTTAATATAGTTAAAAGGTTTAAGCTGGGCATGGTGGCACATGTGTGTAATCCTAGTGTACTTGGGTAGCTGAGACAGGAGGATCACAAGTTCAAAGCCAGCCTCCGAAACTTAGCAAGGCTCTCAGCAAACTAGTGAGACTCTGTTTCCGAATAAAAAAATAAAAAAATTGGGCTGGGAGTATAGTTTAGAGGTAGAACACCTCTGGGTTCAATCTCGAGTGCCAAAAAAAAAGGCTTAGAGCAGGGCCTGGCATATAGTGAGTGTGCGGTATGTGTCGATTATTTATTTATTTATTTATTTATTTATTTATTTATTTATTTATTTATTTACTGTAATACTGGAGATGAAACCCAGGGGACTTCTACTTCCTCCAGACCTTTTTTATTTTTTTTAATTTGAAAACATTGTCTTGCTAAGTTGCTGAGAGTCTCACTAAGTTGCTGAGGCTGACTTCAAACCTGCAATCCTCCTGTCTCAGCCTCCCAAATATTGGAATTATAAGCGTGTACCACCATGCCCAGCTTAAATAGAATTTCTGAGAAAAGATATTTCATATATTTTATTTACTTACCTTTTTTTTTTGCAGTACTGGAGATTGAACCCAGGGGCTTTCTACCTCCGAGCTACACCCCTAGCCCTATTTTTTTTTTTTTTTTTAATTCTTTATTTTGAAACAGGGCATCACTAAGTTGTAGAGAGCCTCACTAAGTAGCTGAGGCTTGGTGTGAACTTGGATCCTCCGGTCTCAGCCTCCCAAGTACTGGGATTACAAGTGTGTGCCACCACCCCCAGCTACCTACAGCTCTTTTTATTTATTTTATTACTTTATTTTTATTTTGAATCAGAATCTTACCAAGTTGTTCAGGGCCTTGCTAAGTTGCTGAGGCTAGCCTCCAACCTTGTCTCAGCCGCCTGAGCACTGAGATTAGAGGTATGTACCACCATGCCTGGGTACTGGGATTTTAACCCTGAACCACATCCTGATTGTGTGTGTGTTATACTGGAGATTGAATCCAGAGATATTCTACCTCTACGCTATACTCTCAGCCCTTTTAATGTTTTAGTTTTGAAACAGGGTCTTGCTAGATGGCTGAGTATCTCCTAGGGGGATTCTACCTCCGAGCTACACCCTATTCTTATTCTTTTTTTTTTTTTTTTTTTTTTTGCAGTACTGGGGATTGAACCCAGGGACATTTTACCTCCGAGCTACACCCCCAGCCCTATTTTTTTATTCTTTATTTTGAAACAGGGTCTCACTAAGTTTCGGAGTGCCTCACTAAGTAGCTGAGATTGGCCGTGAACGGAGATCCTCCAGTCTCAGCCTCCCAAGAGTACTGGGATTACAAGTGTGCGCCACCACACCCAGCTCTATTCTTATTCTTTATTTTGAAACAGGGTCTCATTAAGTTGTGGAGGACCTCACTAAATAGCTGAGGCTGGCTGCAAACCTGCAATCCTCCTGTTTTCAGCCTCTCAAGTACTGGGATTACAGCCGTGCACCATTATGCCTCCCTCTCCAAGTTCTTTTTATTTATCTATTTATATTGTGGTACTGAGGATCCTCCTGTCTCATCCTCTCTGGTAGCTGAAATTATAGGGATTATAGCCGTGCGCTACCAAGCCCAGGTTCATGTGTGGTTTTGTTTTGACTCTTCCCTTATCCAGATGTACAGGTGGACCACCTGAATCTCCTCAAGCAGTTTGAACACCTGGATCCACAGAACCAGCACACATTCGAGGCCCGTGACCTGGAGCTGCTAATCCAGACAGTAAGGACAGAGGGCAGCTTGGCAGACAGGAGCCGCTTACCTTTTCTTCTGCTGTTCTTGGAGGGCAGAGGCGGACAGAGGGCGGCGGTGGTCTAAAAGCCTCTCCTCGTTCTCCTGGGGGAAATGGGGAGGTTTAGCAGGGTGGGCTTTGGCTCCGTCAGGTCTGCCCCCTGTCCCTCCCTTCCTTGGTCCTTCCTTTGTGATTTGAGGTTGGGGCTGTCCTGTCTGTGTCCTCATGGTGGACCAAATAATGACCCCCAAGGTGTCCTAATGCCCAAACCTGTGACTATATTATGCAGTGTGACAAAAGGGCCTTTGGAAGGTGTGATTAAATGAAGACCTTGAAAGCCCAGCTTGGTGGCCCACACCTGTAATTTCAGTACTCAGGAAGCTAAGACAGCAACTTAGCTCAATGAGACCTTGTTTAAAAATAAAAAGGACTAGAGGCATAGCTCAGAGGTAGAATGCCCCTGGGTTCAATTTCCTGTACCAAAAAAAAAAAAAAAAATCAGCATCTATAGAGGGAACTTGTCTCTACCAATAACTTGATTTTGACTCAGGAAACTAACTTCAAGCCTCTGGCCTCCATACTGTAAGATGATCAGTGTGCAACACTCTAGTCCATTGAGTTTGCTGTAATTTGTAGTGACACATGCTCATAATCCCAGCTACTCCTCAGACTGAGGCAGGAAGATCCCAAGTTCAAAGCCAGGTTGGGCAACTTAGTGAGACCCTGTCTCCAAATAAATAATAAAAAAGTTGGGAGAGCTAGGCATAGTAGTGCACGCCTGTAATACCAGTACTTGAGAGGCTGAGACAAAAGGATCACAGGTTTGAGACCAGCCTTAGCAAGTAGTGAGACTGTTTCAAAATTTAAAAAAATAAGCCGGGCGTGGTGGCGCACGCTTGTAATCCCAGCATTCGGGAGGCTGAGATTCGGAGGATCCGGGTTCGCGGCCAGCCTCAGCTACCTAGTGAGGCACTCCGCAACTTAGTGAGACTCGGTTTCAAAATAAAGAATAAAAAATAGGGCTGGGGGTATAGCTCGGAGGTAGAATGCCCCTGAGTTCAATCCTCAGTACCGCAAAAAAAAAAAAAAAAAAAAAAAATTAAAATATAAAATAGGGCTTGGGGTATACCTCAGATATAGAATGCCCCACGTTCAATCCCCAGTAACACACACACACACACACACACACACACACACACACACACGTACGCACACACCCGCGCATGTAGCCTAGGAATGTGGCTCACCTGGGTTCAATCCCTAGTACTGCAAAAAAAGAAAAGTTGCAGTAATTTGTTACAGTGGCCATAGGAACTAATAGTCTGCATTTGAGAAATGGGGTCAAGGCCTGCCTCATGAGGAAGACCAAGGAGAAGTGTGGGGAATGGAAGAGGCTGCCAGGCTTACCCCCCAACCCTCCCCTGCTTGTGGACCCCCAGGATTCCATGCCTGGACCATTCCTGGCTCAGGCTCTACTTTTCTGGTTTCCCAGAGCGCCATCTAGTGGCCATGAAGATAATAGCAGGCATCTCATTGTGTCCAAGTCACTCCAGCCTCAGTCCCAGTAAATGGTTTTCCTTTTTTTTTTTTTTTTTTTTTTTGCAGTACTAGGGATTGAAGCCAGGCCCTTGCACACACACAGGTGCTCTACAACTGAGTGACACTCCTAGGCCCCCTTGAAGATGTTTTGCTACTTATTTCTAGAACATTCTAGAAACTGCCTGCTTCTAGAACATTCTAGAAACTGACTGCTCTAAGCCAGGCATGGTGGCGCACACTTGTAATCCCAGCATTCAGGAGGCTGAGACCGGAGGATCCAGGTTCGCGGCCACCTCAGCTACCTAGTGAGGCACTCCGCAACTTAGTGAGACTTGGTTTCAAAATAAAGAATAAAAAATAGGACTGGGGGTATAGCTCGGAGGTAGAATGCCCCTGAGTTCAATCTCCAGTACTGCAAAAAAAAAAAAAAAGAAAGAAAGAAAGAAAAGAAACTGACTGCTCTAGCCCCAGTCATTTCCCTGGTCTTGCCTCCAGTCTCTCTCATCTTGTAAACACTTCCTAAGGGGGGTTTCCACTGTTGCCCTCCACCCTCTACAGCTGTGTGGCAGGGACCTGTCCTGTGTACTGTAGGATATTTAGCCTCAGCCCTGGGCCCCTCCCAGAAGATGCCTGTAGACCTCCCCAAGCTGTGACAAGCTAAAGTATTTTCTGTCATTGATATCTGACACTTGGAGGCACAGTCACCTCCATAGAGAATCTCTCTTTGCAGACTATCTCCACATAACAACTGTATTAGTTCCCTATTGCTGCTATAACAAATGTTCACAAACTTAATAGCTTAAAATAAAACAATCATAGCTGGGCATGGTGGTGCATGCCTATAATCCCAGTATTTGGGAGACTGAGACAGGAGGATCGTAGGTTTGAAGCCAGCCTCAGCAATTTAGCAAGACCCTCAGCAATTTAGCAAAATCTTGTTTCAAAGTGAAAAATAAGCCAGGCGTGGTGGCACATGCTTGTAATCCCAGTACTTGAGAGGCTGAGACAGGAGGATTGCAGGTAGGTTCGAGGCCAGCCTCAGTAATTTGTGAGGCCCTCCACAACTTAGTGAGACCCTGTTTCAAAATAAAGAATAAAAAATAGGACTGGGGGTATAGCTCAGAGGTAGAATGCCCTTGAGTTCCATCCCCACTACCAGAAAAAAAATTTTTTTTAATTAAAAAATAAAATGAAGCCGGGCGCGGTGGCGCACGCTTGTAATCCCAGCATTCGGGAGGCTGAGACCGGAGGATCTGGGTTCGCGGCCAGCCTCAGCTACCTAGTGAGGCACTCTGCAACTTAGTGAGACTCGGTTTCAAAATAAAGAATAAAAAAAAAAAAATAGGGCTGGGGGTGTAGCTCAGAGGTAGAATGCCCCTGAGTTCAATCCCCAGTACCACAAAATAAATAAATAAATAAATAAAATAAAATGAAAGCTGGGAGTGGTGGCACATGCCTGTAATCCCAGTACTTGGGAGCCTGAGACAGGAGGGTTGCAGGTTCGAAGCCAGCCTCAGCTACTTAATGAAGCCCTCTGCAACACAGTGAGACGCTGTTTTGTTTTTTGTTTTTTGTATTTTTTGTACTGGGGATTGAACTCAGGAGCTTTCTACCTCCAACCTATATCCCCAGCCCTATTTTTTATTCTTTATTTTGAAACAGGGTCTCTCTAAGTTGGGAAGGGCCTCACTAGGTAGCTGAGGCTGGCCTCGAACCCAGATCCTCCAGTCTCAGCCTCCCAAATGCTGGGATTACAAGCGTGCGCCACCACGCCCAGCTGTTTTTTGTTTCTGTTTTTGTTTATTTGTGTTTGTGGAACTGGATATTGAACCCAGGGGCATTCTACCTCCAAGCCCCACTCCCTGCCCTATTTTTTTATTCTTTATTTTCAAGCACCATCTCATTAAGTTGCAGAGGGCCTCACTAAGTAGCTGAGACTGACTTGAGAGTCCGCCTGTGAACCTGCAAGCCTCCTGTCTCAGCCTCTCAAGTACTGGGATTACAGGCACTCGCCACCATGCCCAGCTGAGACTCTGTTTCAAAATAAAAGTAAAAATAAAATAGGGCTGGGAGTGTAGCTCAGTGGTAAAATGCTCCTGAGTTCCATCCCCAGTACCAAAAATAAATAAAATAGGACTGAGAATTTAACTTAGAGATAGAATGCCCCAGGGTTCAATCCCTAATACAAAAAATAAAAAGAAAAGCCCAAAACAAAAAATAACCTGATTCGTTACCTTGTTGTTTGAATAGGAGCTCACCATTTTGCTCAGGCTGGTATTGAACTCGTGGGCTCAAGCAATCCTCCTGCCTCAGCCTCCAATGTATCTAGGACCACAGGCATGTGTCACCACACTTAACTTTTTTTTTTTTTTTGGCAATATTGGGGATTAAACCCAGAGGCATTCTACCTCCAAGCTACACCCCTAGCCCTATTTTTTTTTTTCTTTATTTTGAAACAGGGTCTCACTAAATTGCCAAGGGCCTCACTAAGTAGTTGAGGCTGGCCACAAACCTTTGATCTTCCTGTCTCAGCCTCCGAAGTACTGGGATTACAAGTGCATGTCACCACACCCAGCTCCACAGTTAACTTTTTCATGACCTTATTTATTATTATGTGTGTGTCTGTGGTACTGGAAAGTGAACCCAGGGGCATTCTACCTCCAAGCTACACCCCCAGCCCTACTTTATTTTTATTTTGAAATGCGGTCTTGCTAGGTTCATGAGTGTCCTACTACTTTCTGAGGCTGCCCTTGAACCTGCAATCCTCCTGTCTCAGCCTTCCAAGTGCTGGGATTACAAGCATGCACCACCACACCAGGCTCTGTTTTTATTTTTATTTATTTATTTTTAGGGGGGGCTGAAGATTGAACCCAGGGGCATTCTACCTCTGAGCTACACCCTCAGCCCTGTTTTTTATTTTTATTTTTTTGCGGTACTAGAGGTTGAACCCAGGGGCATTCTACCTCCAAGCTACACTGCCAGCTCTATTTTTTTTACTCTTTATTTTTATTTATTTATTTATTTATTTATTTATTTATGGTTCTGGGGATTGAACTCCGGGGCATTCTACCTCTGAGCTAACCCCCCGGCCCTATATTTTATTCTTTATTTTGAAACAGGGTCTCACTAAGTTGCGGAGTGCCTCACTAGGTAGCTGAGGCTGACCTCGAACCTGAATCCTCCAGTCTCAGCCTCCCAAATGCTGGGATTACAAGTATACACCACCACACCCAGCTCTACTCTTTATTTTGAAAGGTCTCACTAAATTGCCAAGGGCCTCACTAAGTAGTTGAGGCTGGCCACAAACCTTTGATCTTCCTGTCTCAGCCTCCGAAGTACTGGGATTACAAGTGGGATTACAGGGTCTCACTAAGTTGCGGAGGGCCTCACTAACTAGCTGAGGCTGGCTGCAAACCCGGATCCTCCTGTCTCAGCCTTTTAAGTACTGGGATTACAAACGTGCATCACCATGCCCGGCTTGCTTTTTTTTTTTGCGGTACTCGGGACGGAACCCCGGGGCATTCTACCTCTGAGCTATATCCCAGTCCTTTTTTTTAATTATTATTCTTTATTTGGAAACAGGGTCTCACTAAGTTATGGAGGGCCTCACAAGCTAGCACATACCTATAATCCCAATACTTGGGAGGCTTAGACGGGAGGATTGCAGGTTGGAGGCTAGCCTCAGCCACTTAGCAAAACTGTAATAAAATAAAAAGTAAAATAGTTTTCGCAGTAGCTGAGCAGTAAAATGCTCTTGGGCTCAATCCCCAGCACCACCACAACAGCAAAAAAAAAAAAAATTGTTATTGTGCAACTGTGGTACTCTCTTTTGAGAAACAGAGAGGGGGATGTGTTCTAAGGCAGGAACAGCCATGGAGACAGAGAATGTGAGATCAGGCCAGGAGCCTTAGCACAGGTGGTGGTTGGGGCTGCCGCTGGGCAGGGCCTCCCATTTGGAAGCTGGAGTTTGAGGGACCATGAGCTTCTGCCTCTCCACAGGCCACACGGGACCTCGCACAGTACGATGCGGCCCATCATGAAGAATTCAAACGGTACGAGATGCTGAAGGAACATGAGAGACGCCGCTACCTGGAGTCACTGGGTGAGGAGCAGAGGAAGGAGGCAGAGAGGAAGCTAGAGGAGCAACAGCGCCGGCACCGGGAGCACCCCAAAGTCAATGTGCCTGTAAGGTCCCCCATGTGTGCGCATGCCCTGCCATGTCTGACTTCAGAGCACCACAAGACCATAAAGTAGTTGAAGAATTATAATTCCCACGAGGCTCTGAGGCAAAAAGTCCTTAAAGCCCAGAGTGGTAGCACTAGCCTGTAATCCCAATACTTGAGAGGCTGAGATGGGAGCATTGATTGCAGGTTCTAAGACAGCCTCAGCAACTTAGAGAGACCCTCAGCAACTTGGTGAGACCCTGCTTCCAAACAAAAATAAAAAACAGTGCTGGGGGTGTAGCTCAGAAGTAGAATGCCACCAGGCATGGTGGTACATGCTTGTAATCCCAGTACTTGAGAGGCTGAGACAGGAGGATCACAAGTTCCAGGCCAGCCTCAGCTAGTTAGGCCCTCTGCAACTTAGTGAGACCCTGTTTCAAAATAAAGAATTAAAAATAAATAAATAAGCCGGGCGTGGTGGCGCACGCTTGTAATCCCAGCATTTGGGAGGCTGAGACCGGAGGATCCAGGTTCGAGGCCAGCCTCAGCTACCTAGTGAGGCACTCGGAAACTTAGCGAGACCCGGTTTCAAAATAAAGAATACAAAATAGGGCTGGGGGTGTAGCTCGGAGGTAGAATGCCCCTGAGTTCAATCCCCAGTACCGAAAAAATAAATAAATAAATAAATAAATAAATAAGTAAATAAAGCCGAGCATGGTGGCTCACGCTTGTAATCCCAGCTGAGAGCGGAGGATCCGGGTTCGCGGCCAGCCTCAGCTACCTAGTGAGGCACTCTGCAATTTAGTGAGACCCTGTTTCAATATAAAGAATAAAAAATAGGGCTGGGGGTATAGCTTGGAGGTAGAATGTCCCTGAGTTCAATCCCCAGTACTGCAAAAAATTAAAAAAAAATTTAAAAAAAATAAAAAAATTAAAATTAAAAATAGGGCTAGGGGTGTAGCTCAGAGGGAGAATGCCCCTGAGTTCAATCCCCAGTACCACACACACAAAAAAAAGGCTGAGGGAGTGGGTAGCTCAAAAGTAGAATGCCCCTGGGTTCAATCCCCAATAACACCAAAAAAAAAAAAGAAGTAAAGTGCCCCTGGATTCAATCCCTAGTCGCCCCCTCCCACACACATATACACACACACAGTTCCTGTTATAGTATCTAGCTCTCCCAGGGGCTATAACGGAGGGATTTGCTTTCTTTCTTTTATTTTTTTTGTGGTACTGGGGATTGAACCCAGAGGCATTCTACCTTTGAGCTACACCCTCAGTCGGTTTTTATTTCTTATTTGGAAACAGGGTCTCACTAGGTTGATGAGAGTCTCTACTTGCTGAGGCTGTCCTGGAACCTGCGAACAGCCTCCCAAGTACAGGGATTACAGGTGTGAGCCACCACGCCCATCATGGAATTTGTTTTCTTGATTTCCTTGCATGGGGTAAAAGTTTCTTTATTTCTATTGGTATTTAATTGAATCTCGCGCTACCCCAGACTCTTTGCTTATGAGTTTCTGGCTCTTCACTCCACAGGGCAGCCAAGCCCAGCTGAAGGAGGTATGGGAGGAGCTGGACGGACTGGACCCCAACAGGTTTAACCCCAAGACCTTCTTCATACTGCATGGTAAGGAAGGGAGGGTGTCTCAGCCAGGATGAACCTGAAGGCTCTGACTATTTTGGGGCCTGAATGTCAAAAGGGGCCTCCCCATCCCACTGGGCCTTTAGTCAGGCCTAACAAGCCTGAGCTCACCTCCCATTGCTTCACTAACTGAGCAGACCAGGTTTGGCTGGGCCTGGGTGCCCCTTCCACAGCAGCCGAGAGCTATCCCCTGTCACCAAAGAGGGGCTGCTCCCTAGCAACGAGGCCTCCAGACTGCTTCCTGGAGTGATCTGGGGGGAATCAAAGGCACATTCTTCTTCAATCAGTTTCTTGCCATCTGAAATTGCAGTCCGGGATTGCTAGCCCCCTCAGGTGTGCCTAGGACCCTGTCAACAGATAATAGAAGGGCCCGACTTATTCATCCAGCAAACAGTTGCTGTGTGCCACTACACTTGGCATAAAATTAAGTTAGAGGGGAAAAAAAAAAGCCAGGCACTGTGGTACACACTTGTAATCCCAGTAATTTGGGAGGCTGACACAGGACCATCACAGGTTCAAAGCCAGCCTCAGCAATTCAGGTAGGCTCTCAGCAACCTAGTGAGACCCTGTTTCCAAATAAGGAATAAAATTGGGCTAGAGGTATAAGCTTGAAGGTAGAATGCCTCTGGGTTCAATCCTCAGTATTTAAATAAATAAATAAGTAAATAAATAAATAAAGCCAGGCGTGGTAATGCATGCTTGTAATCCCAGTACTTGGTAGGCTGAGACAGGAGGATTGCAGGTTCGCCGCCAGCCTCAGCTTCTTATTGAGGCCCTCTGCAATTTAGTGAGACTGTGTTTCAAAAAATAAAGAAGAAAGCCAGGCGTGGTGGCGCACACTTGTAATCCCAGCATTTGGGAGGCTGAGACCGGAGGATCCAGGTTCTCCGCCAGCCTCAGCTATCTAGTGAGGCCCTCTGCAACTTAGTGAGACCCTGTTTCAAAATAAAGAATAAAAAAGAGAGCTGGGGGTATAGCTGGAAGGTAAAAAGACCCTGAGTTCAATCCCCAGTACCGCAAAATAAATAAATAAATAAATAAATAAATAAATAAATAAATAGCTGGGGGTGTAGCTCGGAGGTAGAATGATCCTGGGTTCACTCCCTAGTGCCACAAAAATAAATAAATTAAATAGTAAATAAATAGCCGGGCGTGGTGGCGCACGCTTGTAATCCCAGCATTCGGGAGGCTGAGACTGGAGGATCCGGGTTCGAGGCCAGCCTCAGCTACCTAGTGAGGCACTCCACAACTTAGTGAGACCCGGTTTCAAAATAGAATAAAAAATAGGGTTGGGGTTGTAGCTCGGAGGTAGAATGCCCCGGAGTTCAATCCCCAGTACCGCAAAAAAAAAAAAAAAAAAAAAAAAGTAAATAAATAAGTAAATATAAAAAGGCTGGATGTGGTGGTGCACACTTGTAATCTCAGTTCTTGGGAGGCTGAGACAGGAGGATCGCAAGTTCAAGGCCAGCCTCAGCTACTTCGTGAGGCCCTCTGCAACTTAGTGAGACCCTGTTCCAAAATAATGAATAAACTCAGCTACTTAGTGAGGCACTCCGCAACTTAGTGAGACTCAGTTTCAAAATAAAGAATAAAAAATAGGGCTGGGGGTGTAGCTCGGAGGTAGAATGCCCCTGAGTTCAACCCCCAGTACCGCAAAAAAAAAATAAAATAAAATAAAAAAAAATAATAATAATGAATAAAAAATAGGCCTGGGGGTGTAGTTTGGAGGTAGAATGCCCCTGATTCAATCCCCAGTATTGCAAAAAAAATAATGATGATAATAATAATAATGAATCATGTTTAAAAATAGGGCTGGGGGTGTAACTCAGAGATAGAACATGCCTGGGTTCAGCCAGGCGTGGTGGCGCATGCTTGTAATCCCAGCATTTGGGAGGCTGAGACCAGAGGATCCGGGTTCGCGGCCAGCCTCAGCTACCTAGTGAGGCACTCTGCAACTTAGTGAGACCTGGTTTCAAAATAAGGATTAAAAAAAAAAAAAAAAAAATAGGGCTGGGGGTATAGCTCGAAGGTAGAAAGCCCCTAAGTTCAATCCCCAGTACCACAAAAAAAAAAAAAAGAACATGCCTGGGTTCAATCCCCAGTACCACAAAATAAGTAAATAAAAAAGGGCTTGGAAGCCGGGCGTGGTGGCGCACGCTTGTAATCCCAGCATTCGGGAGGCTGAGACCAGAGGATCCGGATTCGCGGCCAGCCTTAGCTACCTAGTGAGGCACTCCGCAACTTAGTGAGACTCGGTTTCAAAATAAAGAATAAAAAATAGGGCTGGGGGTGTAGCTCGGAGGTAGAATGCCCCTGAGTTCAATCCCTAGTACCGCC
>PVLC010040922.1:0-13613 GCA_004027655.1 Graphiurus murinus
CCACCACGCCCGGCTCTCGTAATTCCTTTTAATCATGTTCTTGATACCCCATGTGCATTTTAGTCTTTCCATTTTTCTGTGTATTCCTTCACTTTTGTCACACTATCAGGCCCGTAGGCCTGAGGTTCCCTTTTCAAAATTACTGGATTAAGCAACCACGATACAATTCAAAATTTCCCAGTGTTTATCTAAATGGAAAAATGACAGCAGGGTGTAGTTGTGCAGGCCTGTAATCCCAGTACTTTGTAGACTGAGAAAGGAGGATTGCAGGTTCAAGGACAGCCTCAGGATTGTAGCAAAACTCTCATTAACCTAGTGAGACACAATTTCAAAACAAAAAATAAAAAAGACCTGGGGGTGTAGCTTGGTAGTAAAATTCGTGGGGTTCAATTCATAGTACCAAAAAAAAAAGAGAAAGAAAATGAAAGAAAGAAAGATGATTATCAATAACATTATAGATAGTTGTCTTGAATAATTGTTAATTTGGCATCAGAGTTAAATTAGCCTGTGTTTTTTCTGCCCATGCACTGTCTTTAGAGTTGAATACCTCACTCTGACAAGCACCTATGCATAATATTTTTCAGTAGCTACAGAATGGCCAAATAGCCAGCCAGTTAAGTACTTTCAGGAGGATGATCTATCTAATTGTTTGTAACCATGTAAATAGGCATCTCCTGGGGGCATGCACTATGAATCCCAAACAGCAAGACGTGTACACACATGCACACACACAGCAGAAGAGACAGAACTTCAAAATCTTTTAGCCCCAAAGTTCCCCAGTTTCCCCACTGGTGAGACCACAACCAATAATAACAGTGCACCTGGAAGGCTTAACTTATAATCAGGTCAGTGTTGGTGAGCTGAGCCAGTGCTGAGGGAGGAGGGGAAATTATGGAGCCAAATCAATGACTGTTCTAATGTCCTGCTGTGTGCAGCAGTGGTGGCCCTAAAACTTTTAAGGCAAATGTTTTTAATTAAATAATGTTTTCCCATAAACATATGTCACAATTTTTTTGTGCGCTTCTCTCCCACTCCTTAGTAATCTGTAATTGTCACTCACTTTACAACCAACTTTCCCTTTTCACATCTGTGGATACAAGTGGATGCTGTGAAGTGTGAATGAGAATAGAGAAAAATCACATTTACTGAGTGCACCTCGTTTTCTCCTGGGAGACGATTATTCATTATCCCTGTGATCACTTCAGAAGACTGCTTCCTGCACTTGTGACATACTGGCACAGGAACAAATGTGAAATTTGTCCAAAGGGAGGGCACAACATCTGGAAACTAGGTCAATTCTAACAATCCAGTAAGAAGAAAAGTAGCCGATCTGCATACTTGAATATGTCAAAATTTCTTTTACATTGTGGACCCAAACTAACTTTTCTTTTTGTGTTAAAACTGAAAAATCAAGTTATCCAGAAGCTGCACAATGCCTTTATATTAGCTCCTACGATTAAATTTGTAAATAAAAATCACATACATGCAGATAATCTTATAAATAAGTAGGTAATAAAGCATGAAATTCAAGGCAGGTCTCAGCCAGTTCCTTCCCACCTGATGAGGTATTCAGTTTCTGTGATTATTAGGTGCTGGGAAGATGAGAAGCAAGCCCAAACCAGAGAGAAATTAATTCCTCAAACTTGGAGAGTTCTTGGTTCAGTGCTGCTGGTGGTTAAGTTACACAAATGACTGAATGGAAAAACATTAGCCAGAAGTCCCTAATTTGAGAGAAAAGAGCAGGTACTAAGAGGAGTGGCATGGTGCTGTGGCTGCACCTGGGCCACTTGGAGAGGTAGCAGTTAGGTATTTTTTGTTTTGTTTTGTTTTGGCACTACTGGGAATCAAACACACAGGTGGTCCACTACTGAGCTGCATTCTCAGTGCATTTTATTTATTTTATTTTATTTTATGACAGGACCTTGCTAAATTGCCCAGGCAAGCCTAGAGCTTCTGAATTTCCTGCCTCAGCCTCCCGTGTAGCTGGGATTACAGACATACACAACCAATTTTAAAAAAATAATTATGTCATTTTTAAACCTGGAAGGAAAGTAAAATTCTAGAACAACTTTAAAGTTGAGAGGGACTTAAACTGTCTCTCTTTTAGAGGAACAGATGAAAGCACACACACACAAAAGTTCTCCAAGACTGTTTCTATTATATATTATGATTCAAAGCTGATCATGAATAATTAACAGTTGTTCTGCATTCATTAAAATCTTAGGTTGAAAGTTCCTATAGTCTATTTTGTTTACTCTGAAGCTCATTGTTGTTTTAAATGCATTCACATAAATGAGAAATGCTTTAGAGTCAGATGCAAAATATTTATCAATTTTATGTCCCCCCATATTCATGACTTTAAAAAATACCTTATGAAATAAATTGGAAAAATGCACAATGAAGTCTTGTTATCCATTAAATATTCAACATTGGCTTTGAAAGATAACATAACATTGTAATTTAAAACCAATTTGGGTAGCATTTTAATAAGATTTGAGACCTTTGAATAGCCATGTTAATCCTAGCAGCTGCTTTTATTTGCTTAGTAAAATGAGTAATTTTGTAATTAATATCCTTAACAAAAATGCTGAAAATATGTTCATCTACTTATGAAGATGTTCGTTTGTGCAAATTTCTCCTTAGTGTGATAAGATCATGTGAAGAGATCACCGCCTTGCTCTGCTCTGATGAAAATACCAATGGGCAGGCAGGTTGCTGGTGTGCCTGGCTGTGTTTGTGCTGCAGCAGCGAGCTAGGCTCCAATCGAAGACTCTGCAGAGTCACAGGGTATATAAATCTCCAGTAAGACAGCTCAGTCAACCATACAGCAGCTCAATTTGGTGCCACAATCCTGGTAATGAGCTTTTTCAATGGTGTTGGCTTAACATTAACCCTCGGTGGTCACCGTGGCATTTGCTACACGATTGGAACATTCTATTCTGAACACTTGGTTTGTGGAATGATCTTTCAGTTTTCTTTTTTAAAAAATTTTTTATTAATTGGTGCATTGTAATCATACATCTTTGTTAGGTACAGATAATAAAGGCATATATGCACACATTTCTCATTTAACCCCTTCCCCAATTCCCACCCCACTCCCTCACCCTCCCTCCTTCTCAAGTTCATTTTAGTGATTGACTTTGATATATTTGTGAACATCATGTGTATTACAGTGCCCCCGTCCATCACCTTCAGTCAAGTCAATTTCTTTGCTTATCTAGGGTTTCTCCTTTTTCATCTGGAGTCCCTCTTATGCCCCATCTTCTCCCTAGCATCCGCATATTAGAGAGAACATATGATTTTTTACTCTTTGTGACTGACTAATCTCACTTAACATAATGTTTTCCAGTTGCATCCATTTCCCTGCCAAAACAGGAAACCAAATAGTTGACAATGACTTTAATTCTTCATCCTGTACCCACCTATGTTTCAAGGATTCCCTCCTTAGTAGAAAAATAAATGTCAACAGATGCCCAATCATTGCCCCATTCCCCACTCCATGTTACTTTGGCTATTTTTTGTTTGTTTATTTCAGGTTCTGCTTTTCCTTAAATATGATCAAGAAAAGCCCAATCTAACAGGCAATTTAAATACCTAACCTACTCAAGTTAACTTTATTTTTTGTTTCTTCCATATTTTTTCAACAAAAATCACTTTATGTTTTAAAAATAATATTAAGTTCAAATTCTGAGAGCTGCACTGATGAGAAGTTTGCACCACCACCACTACCCTCCTTTGAGTATGCTGTGGTTCACTGCTGTTGCTATCACTCTTTGGCTATTATAATTTCATTTGTACTAAGCAAGCATTCCATGGAAACAGCATCCAAACCCCAGTAGTATCTAGTGTTCTGAATCACCTCTGTCCACTTGCATTCTGGATGCATTGCATGGCTTGTATTAGAAGAAAGGAGCTATGTGTCCACTTGGAAAAACAGCTACAGCACTTTTCCTACATGAGCCGTCATGGAATGGGATTCACCTCTACCTCACTGAAAGCAGTCTCTTCTGCACGCGCACACGCATGCACGCCTGTATGTTACTGAGGAGTGAAGCCAGGAGCACTGTATCACTGTGTTACATCCTCAGCCTTTTTAAAATTTGAAACATGATCTCGCTAAGTTGCCCAGGCTAGCCTCGAACTTGTGACCCTCTGGTCCCAGCCTCCAAGTAGCTAGGATTACAGGCATGTGACCACCATGCTGGCCTCTATTCTGCATTTGATAGATGTTGACTGAGAGGGTCTGGGTGCTAGAATTGACTTCTGGGTTAGAAGGAGCCTAGAGTAAAGGAAGGACAGGTGGCGCTGGCTACACAGGCACAGAACAGAAGCAGAAAACTCAATAGAGAGCAATTCAGTTCTTTGTAGCCAGTTGAGTACAGTTTAATCCCCCTTGACATCTCAGTGGATGTTTCTTTCTTCTGATTCTATTTATCTATTGTTAAAGGAAAAACAAAAAGGACATCCTGCCTTTTCCCATAAGAGGAGTCTTTGTATGATAAGAGCTCTTAAGTTAGCCTGTGATAACTACTGCTACCTACTTCACAGACCCAGAGCCCCTTCCCTGAGTTGCTGTTGGCCCTGACGACTGCCAGCAGGTACACTACCTGAGGACAGAGAGAAGGCGCTTTCCACCTCTGGGGACATTCAGTGGCATGCTAATACAGAAAGAATTCATTTCAAGTGTTTCCTTTTGGGTTCTCATGCCTTCCACCATCCTGGGAAACTAAGCTCCTCATACACAAAACAAGGTATCCTAGCTGAGCATGGTGGCACACTCCTGTAATCCCAGTACTTGGGAAGCTGAGACAAGAGAATTGCAGGTTTAGGCCAGCATGCAATAACTTAGCAAGACTCTTTTTCAAAAACAAAAACAAAAAAGTCCCAGTATTTGAGAGGCTGAGACAGGAGAATTGCAAGTTCACAGCCAGTTTCAACAACTTAGCAAGGTCCTCAGCAACTTAGTGAGACCCTGCTTCAAAATAAAAAATACAATAGAGCTAGGAGTATAGCTTGGAGGTTGAAAGCCCCTGGGTTCAATCCCTAGTATGAAAAAAAGAAAAAATACAGCCCAGCATGGCAGTACATGCCTGTAATTCTAGTAGTTAGAAGGCTGAAACAGGAAAATTGCAGGTTTGAGGCCAGCCTCAGAAATTTAGTGAGACCCTGTTTCAAAATAAAAAATAAAAAGGTTTGGAGATGTAGCTTGGAGGTAGAATGCCCTGGGTCTAATTCTCAGTACCAAAACAAAAACAAGAAAAAACAAGGCACCCTGAGCAGCAAGGTTCTCAGGCTGTTGCAGAGTCACCTAGAAGACTTGTTAAGCATACATTGCTAAGTCCCACACCCAGAGTTTCTGATTCACTAGGTCCAGATGGAGCCAGATAATTTGAATCACTAACGAGTTCTCAGGTGATGTGTTAGTGGGTCCACACTTTGAAAAACACAACTATTTAGTGTTAGAATAAGACATACA
Source organism: Graphiurus murinus (assembly GCA_004027655.1). Taxonomy (NCBI): domain Eukaryota; kingdom Metazoa; phylum Chordata; class Mammalia; order Rodentia; family Gliridae; genus Graphiurus; species Graphiurus murinus. The sequence continues at coordinate 5,477 of PVLC010040922.1, forward strand.
CCTGTTCATTACTTTAAAACACTAGAACTTCAGAAACAAACATTTTGAATTTATTAGCCAGTCCCAGCGACGGGCATCACTTGTATACATAACATCTGATCTTAATCGTTAAACTAGGATCATTTCTACCAAAAACAGTAAAGAAAACAATACATATTTGGTCTGGGTTTTGAATGTTCCCCCCACTAGACCTCACAGAGACAAGGCAGTCATGTTGGGGGCGGGGCTTGGTGGCTGAGGCAGGGTCTCTGGAGGTATGGCCTTGGGGAATATATATGGCACCTCCTACCCTTCCCCTCTCTCTCTCTTGCTTCTGGCCTTCCATGATGTGCGAGCAAAGTCATTGAGCTCTTCTCTCTCTGCCTCCTGCACCATGCCCTGAGCTCCATAGCTGTAACTTGGCCTGATATGGACTGAACCCCTGAAATCTCCAGAACTGTGAGCAAATAAATCTTCCTTCCTCTAAATTGTGGTGGTCAGGTGTTTTCAACTACAGTGGTACGAATGCTGGCTGTAACAATAACATTGATGTAGAATTTTAATTTACAAAGCATTTTTACTCCAGTTTCCTCACTGGAACCTCCAGAAACCCCCAAGCGTTGTTGGTGGTATTATTATTATTATTATTATTATTATTATTATTATTATTCCCATGTCATTGCATGAGAAAACCAAGGTTCAGAAAAAGGGTGTACCTTCCTTATTGTCAGTGAGGTAGGAGAATTAGGACTGTTGACTAGGCTAACTCCAGGGCCTCTGGGTCTTCAAACTAGGGTGTGTGAACTCACTGTCCAAGGAGTACACATGCAGTAACAGTTTTAAGAAGCTCCATTTCAGCCGGGCATGGTGGCGCACGCTTGTAATCCCAGCATTTGGGAGGCTGAGACTGGAGGATCCGGGTTCGCAGCCAGCCTCAGCTACCTAGTGAGGCACTCCACAACTTAGTGAGACCCGATTTCAAAATAAAGAATAAAAAATAGGGCTGGGGGTATAGCTCGGAGGTAGAATGCCGCTGAGTTCAATCCCCAGTACCGCAAAAAAAAAAAAAAAAAAGAAGTTCTATTTCCATAAGTACTGTTTCCTTAAATCTACCTGAGGACAAACCATTCTCCTCCAGAAAGGAGAGGTGTAATTCTCACTACCATCAGGGATAGTAACCTCTGGGCTCAGAACAAAGGTGCAATTCAAAATATTGGGGCAGCTGGTGAAAAGTGAACTGCTCTACTAAGCAACTAAAGAATCCTTTTGCCCTCAGATGATTTCTTTACTTTTAACAAAATTCAAGGAGGTTCTCATTAAGTAAGCTGGTACAACATAAACAATTTCAATGATAGATCAAAGTCACAGAGAACTCACAGTTCACAGAACTGAGTAATGTAGCTATAAGTAAAATTCTTTCCATTCATTTTACTTACTTGTGTGAATAAGAGTTAACCATAAGCTCGCTCTCATTCTAACAATATGTAATATTCACTCATGGATACATAAAACAATTGGGAAGAAAATCCTTCATTTCGTATTATAAAAAGATAGACTTCCAAAAAAACTTTATTTTCTGTTTGGAAAATTGTCACAAACCATATAAGACATTTTGTTACATTGACCAGCTGTGTAATGATGATTATAACAATAGCTCAATCAACATAATTTTATCACTGAGAAAACTTGTGGTCACAGGACATTGTTTGACATTTTAAATTTAGATATATGTGTTTATTTCAGAGAAGTATAGAAATTAATCGATGAAATCATAAAAGCATGGTTCATGCATAAAAATATACTACCTTAGGTTAGAATTCTGTGGTCAAGGTGGAATGGAAATTCAAGTGTCAGAAGAAAAGTTAATCATATGAAATGTCCTTTGATCAAGTGTTTGTCCATGTGGTTTTTAAGTGGATGATAACAAGTTCAAAATTGCTATGGTATTCAGCTCCCACTGGCTCCATTTTAAAGAACTATGTCATGGTTTTATTTAAAGACTTATGATATGCCAGAAGCTTTACCCATAGCAATAGATAGAACCATAGCTGAGATAAAAATGTAAATGTCAATTCATAAATGTAGGAGGGGAATGGTTTCTCAAAAAGTCTTTAGGATTTAATGAGCACAAAGTTTGATTCCCCTCTAGCCACCTCTAATGCCCTGGCCCAGAACATATTGCAGGCATTCCCAGGATAAAAGTTTCTTGGACTCTTCTATTTATCTTACCCATCATATCTCCTCAAACCCCCCAGAAATCTTAACATTCTTATGTGAATTTCATTATCGTGAAATGAATGTTTCTTATTTAATATCACAAAGCCAAAAAAAGTTTTAGCTTTACCTACCTGCCAGCATAATTTAATTTAGACCCAGTTACCCCTGTGTGTTAAAAAGAAAAAAAACTTTCTTCCTATCTTAAAAAAAAAAAAAAAAAACTACTGCAGAATAAATTCGAAGTGCTTCCCTCATCAGACTTGGCAGGAGGTGGGAATGCCGTGCATCTATAAATCTAGCCAGTCAGCAAGGCAGGAGAACAGCATCAGCACACCCTTCCTTTTTCTCCCCACCTTGAGACTGCTGTGAGATGTTGTTAGGTCCAACAAGAGCAAGACCTAATGGCGGTGGTACTCAGTTCTCCATGGTTAGATTTATCATTGTGTTGCTGTCTGGATCACACTCTTTCAGTGCTTATGCATTGCCTGTTTTCTGTGGAAATTTCCAGGTCTGCAAGGCAGTGCCTGAGGCAGGTATGCCAAACATGCAGTGTGAAACACTCAGATTGCCTATAACCTACTATGACCAAGATGCAGATTTTAAAAATCTCAATGGGCGCCCAAGGAATGAAGCTCAGTATAGAGCACTTGCCTAGCATGCACGAGGACCTGGTTCCATCCCCAGGACCACACACACAAAGATCTTAGTGAATGCAGCTCCTGCTTTTTCCCAAGACTATCACTAAATCTTCTCGTCACTTATTTAAATACTAAAAATTATACTAAATTCAAAATGCTAATTATGTTTACCTCTGGGTAATAAAACTTTGCCTTCCTTTTTTTTTTTTTTTTTTTCATGCTACTAAGGGTTAAACCCAGGAGTTTTCTAATTCTGAGCTATATCCCCAGGCCTTTTTAAAAATTTTTAAGACAGGGTCTCACTAAATTGCCCAGGCTAACCTTGAAATTGTAATCCTGTTGCCTCACAATTTTCCTTCTTTTAAGTTATTTTCTATATTGCTTGGATATGTCACACATGCACATATTGTTTTTGTATCCAGGAAAAGGCAACACTGCTATTTGAGGGAAAAGGGAAATATTGAAAGAATTCTAGGTAGACAAGGGGATTTGAGTCTACCCTTTCCTGATACAAGTGAGACTCAGGGTTAATTTTAAGTCTTCTCCCTCTCCACCCACAAATGGATTTTATTTTGCTTATGCTTTTTAATCCTCACTGTCAGAAAATTCTATTAAACAAAGACTTTGAGGTTTTCCCTGTTCTATCCTATGGGGAGAGAAAGAGTAATAATACTAATAATCACTCTTAATATGATTAAAAACCATTACTAAGCTCTGTGGCTAGCTCCATTGATTTTTAATAAGTCAAGGAGGCCAGAGATGTTTTATTCAGATTAAAGAAAGCTTTTTATTTCTACCAGGGGTTAGCACAACCATAATGCTTTACCTCCTAAAATGTGTTCTAGCCCAGTCTTTTCTGTCCAGTCTGTTTTCTCGGGTTGGGGATTCATGGTGTAATCTCCTGGATTCTAGTTAGAATGATATTAGTAGTTGGATGCAGGACCCATGGGTCTTAGACTATCTTCCCATGTCCTCCATTTCCCCTATGTGTAGGCCCTGTCCTCTGCTGCCCCAGCCTGTCCATGGGTGTCCCCTTCCTCTGCCCCTGGTACTAAAGTCCTTCTTCTCACTAGTCCTCCTAGAAGGTATCCCACATAGGGTCAGGTTTCTTGATCCTTTTATTTTTTTAAATTGAAACCTGATACAAGAGAGGAGTGCAGAATATGTTCAAGGTTGTTTCATGAGATGGTGAGCAAGAATTACAACCATTAAAAGTTCTGATCTGCAGCCCTGCTCCCAAGGACACATGTCTGATGCTTGGATTTTTAGATCAAGGATAAACAAGACTGCTTTGTGCTTGGGCTGCCCCTGGATGGGTCTCTTGGCTCAGAGGTGGAGGGCAGAGGCTGGCCTTTTGAAGTTTTATATTGGTACCCTGGAGGGGGAACTTACCAGCTAGAATTTAGGAGTGCAGAAACTAATGTAGCCGGCAGACTCAAGAACTTGGTGAGAACCAAGCAGGAAAGAAAAATCACCACAGCTGCCATGGCCCTCTGATTTTTCACTTTTAGATTGGTTCAGAGTCTGATCTACTTCAATCTTCCCCTCAGACTTGCAAGTAAAAGCCACCAGGGAAGAGGCTTTTCAAGAGCAGTGCATCTCTGTGTAGCTTGTGGGCTCAGGCTGCCCTCAAGTGTTGGTTAGGGCTCATCACACTTCAATGTTTCTTAGAACACCCTAGAAAGGATGCAAGGGACACATTTGAGTTTTGTGACTCATGTCCATGCATTTTAATCTTTTGCCAGAGGCTTTCCTTGCCTTTGTTACTTCTGAAAATTCAGGCCATCCTGGTGTTCTTGAGTTATTTCAAAAATAAACTTGGATTGTCTTTGTGCTAATGGCATTCAGAGCAGTTTCCAGCTAATTCATTTTCTAGCATGGACCTTGCTTGCTCCCAAATCTTTCCAAATCTGCCTCCCCCTTTACAGTGGCATTATACTTATCTTTTAGAAAACTTCATAAGCTAGCAAACATTAGCTAGTTCACATCTTTATTTTGCTATTGCAAGGTGGAAATACTTATGGAGCAGACTTGATGAACAAGTTCCTCCTTGCACAGGACTTTGTAAATCTGTAAAATTGTATTTGAGCTTCCATCTGCCTCCCTCTGAATGAAAATGACCTCCAGACAGCCAAAACCTTTTCTTTCTTTTTTTAATCTACCTATATCAAAGCATCCCTTTTTTGTTTATTTTAGGATAACTGTCAAGTCCAGGCATTTGCAATTTTTAGTAACCTGCAAATTTTTAGATATCCTGGTGTGTCCCAAACTTGCTGCTTCTGATCATTTATTAATGTTAGTAGCATATAGTCTTACTCATTAACCTCCACATCATTGCTGCCACTGGGGCTAAATAGTCTCTGTAGCTCATGTGTCTTCATGTGTGTATAGTATATATAGTGTGTGTAGTGTGTGTGCTGTTTGTGTAATGTGTTTGGTATATGTAGTGTGTGTTCTGTGTATGATGTGTATGTAGTGTATATGTATAGTGTGTATATAGTATGTATGTATCGTTGGGTAGTGTGTTTATGGTATATGTATTTGTGTGTGTTGCATGTGGTATATATGTGTAGTGTGTATATAATGTATATTGCGGTTTTAGTGTGTGTGTGTGTGATGTGTGCTGTGTGTGTGCTGTGTGTAGTGCATATATAATGTGTATGTATGGTATGGGTGGTGGGTGTGGTGTGTGTACGTGTGTGTGCATTGTGTGTGGAGATTGGTTGTGAAGGGTGTTGGAGCCTAGTGTGTGGAGCTTGGTTGTGTAGAAGAACTCACACAGTCACCAAGGCCACATAAGTCAGAAGAGGCTGCTCTGTGGCTTGAAGAAAAGGTCTCTGCTCCCTCCTTGCTGCGGATTGTGTTTGGCTAAGCAGGATGCCCTTTGATCCATCTGGATGGCTGCTAAAGACAATTCCAGGCCACTGGCAGGCAAAATGGCCTCAGGCTTGTTGGTCCTGCAGGGTTGGAAACTTTCTCCCCAGTAGTTGTCTTAGTCCCGCAGGGAGTTCTCTAAAGGCCAGAGAAAGCTGGAAGGAGCCTGCCCTTGGGTTACCAGTGCTATAGACACACACACACACACACACACACACACACACACACACACAAATGTAGCCTGTTCTGAAGCAAAGGAATCTTTGAAATCAGTTGAAATAGCACCAAACCTAAACCAATATGATTCTGAAAAATTGAAAATCAGATTAGTTTATAGAGTATCAAGGCCTGTGCCTAAATGGGGTATATCAGTGGGAAGGCAACCTTACTGCTGTTTCCATCTACTATTTAAAATCAAATCTATTTATATACAAAAACACAAGGATCTTAAGTGTGCAGTTAATGGGTTTGGACAAGTGTATACCTTCATGTAACCAGCACCCAAATCAAGGTATAGAACATTCTCATCTCCCCATTTTCAGTCAGTCTCTCCTCTCCCTGTGGAAAATGTGAATTGGCAATAGAAACAAACACTCGACAGTCACTCAGCAGGGCAAAATTTTGCTCCTGCAGAAGGGTGCAACTGACAAAAAGTCCAGTAAGCAAGCACACTAAGCAGCAAGTCCACTTGGGTTTTATCCCTGACAGGTGCCTACCCCATGCCCTGATTGGTGAGGGCTTGGGCTCACAGCTCTACACAGTTGGCTAGCTTAAAGACAGGTGGAAGTTTTGACTTTCATGGTTCGATAGAGAAATGAAACTTAAGGCTCCAGAAACCAAATGTTATATAAGCTAAAATAGCTGCCATCTGACCAACTTGTTTTCTAGAAAAGACTTTTATACTTCTTACATCCCCACTGCTTGGATTTCCATCGCCAAAGATTAGTCCTGCCTTTTCCAGAACTTTACTTAAACAAAGTATATTTTTTAAATCCATTCATGTTAGGCAGACATGGTGGTGCATGCCTGTAATCCCAGTACTTGGGAGGCTAAGACAGGAGGATTGCAGGTTAGAACTCAGCCTCGGAAACTTAGACACTCAGCAACCTAGGAAGACCCTGTTTCAAAACAAAAAAATAAAATTGGCCTGGAAGTTGTAACTCGGAGATAAAATATCCCTGGATTCAATTCCCAGTACCAAAAAATGAATAAATAAATAAATCACCCATGTTGTGTGTATCAGTAGTTCTCTAGTTTTCATTGTTAAAAAGCATCCAATTATAGAGAAACACCATAATTTATTCTTCCGTTATCCTGTGGATGAATATTTTAGTTGTTTCCAGCTTTTTGTGGTTTTTATTTGCATATGTAGGAACAATTTTTTTTAAAGGTTGTTCTCTAAACATTCTTACACAAATGTTTTCAAAGCAGCCTCACCTTTGCCTGTATTCTCATTTCTTTTGGATAAATACCCAGGATGGGTCCAAGCATGTTGGTATATGCCTGTAATCTCAGTTCTTGGGAGGCTGAGACAGGAGGATTACGGGTTTGAGGCCAGCCTCAGCAGCTTAATGAGACCCTTAGCAACTTAGTAAGACCCTGTTTCAAAATTAAAAAAAAAAAATTAAAAGCTCTGGAGATGTAGCTTGGAGGTAGAATGTGTTTAAACCCTAGTACCAGTAAATAATTAAACACTCAGGATGGGATTGCTGTCACGGAGCAGATGTATGTATATAAAAATTGTCAATTCTCCGAAGTTATGCCATTTAACACTCCCAGTAGTTATGTAGGTGAATACCACTTGCTCTTATCCTTACCAAGGCTAGGTTGGCATGGAGTGGCATCTCACTGTGGTTTTAGTATGCATTTCTCTGAAGAGGGATGATGACAAACAATGATAACTTAACAAAAACACCAATTTCTTAAATCTTACTGTTTGAATCTACAAAACAAAATGGATTAGTGTCCATGGTAGCCTAAACCGTCTTATCTGAGCATTCCTGAAATGCAGATGGGTGTGCCCATAAGGACTGTGCTTGGGGTAGAGAGACCCATTTGGGAGATAAGGATGCTCAGGACACAGAGCCAAAGAAACTGTTCCACAGAGAAAGGAACAATTGGAAATAGTGCAGCTACTTTTTTCACCAATTTTAATTCATCCTTCCTTTAATACCAGTAAGAGGGAACTTCAAGTCAACTAAAAAAGACGAACCAGAAGAAACCATGGGAACCTAATGGAGCACAACCCAGGAGGAAGGGGACTCTTGAGGTGGGCAGTGGAGCCTGAGGGTTCAGGCCCATCATTAGTACTATTAGCAGGACACAGCAGAGAGCCTCAGACCTGCCCAGCACTTGCTATAATCCTTTCAGATCCATCTTTACAACAGCCCCATGGATAGACAAGAAAATAGGCATAAAATGGTTAAGTC
>PVLC010040923.1:0-13614 GCA_004027655.1 Graphiurus murinus
CCAGCATTCGGGAGGCTGAGACCGGAGGATCCGGGTTCGCGGCCAGCCTCAGCTACCTAAGTGAGGCACTCCGCAACTTAGTGAGACCCGGTTTCAAAATAAGGAATAAAAAATAGGGCTGGGGGTGTAGCTCGGAGGTAGAATGCCCCGGAGTTCAACCCCCAGTACCGCAAAAAAAAAAAAAAAAAAAAAAAAAAAATTTAAAACTTTTATTGGTTCAAACAGTAGAGAAAAATATATTTATGAATTGAAATTAATCTCCATCTCTCACTGTTCCAACTCCTGACCCCTAAGCCAAAGGCATCTATCTGTTCCCCATAGAATGGTGCATGCTCTCCAGATGTGTCCCTGTAGCTGGGGAGTGAATGAACTGACACACCTACACAGGCACCCACAGTATTTTCTGAAAGTGGAATCACAACAATTCTCCTCTATTGCAAATATTCTTTTCTACTTAATAGTCTCAGGATTCACCTTTGTATATTTCCAGTTCTTGTGCGTTGGCATATTTGCATGAGTTTACTGCTCACATATATTTCATATGAATTACGAGTTGAAATGACTTACTTCCTAACCTCCTTGCTGGTGTGTTTCACAAACCATGGATACTAATCCACTATGTAGGATGTTTGCCCATATTTTCTCCCTGGTTTTCATGCAATTTCTTTTTTTCTTTTTTCTACTGGAGGTTTAACTCAGGGGCATTCTACCTCTAGCCCTATTTTATTTTGAAACGGGATCTCGCTAAGTTGTGGAGACTGGCCGAGAACCTGTGATCCTCCTGTTTCAGCCTATGTACTGAAGTTACAGGCATGCACCACTACATATGGTCCACACAATTCTTAATAAGCTTATATTCTGTTGGAATGTGTTTTTAAATTTCAGTAGTATCATGACTTAAAAGCCATACAGGTCAGCTGGGTGTGGTGGCACATGCTTGTAATCCCAGTACTTGGAAGGCTGAGACAGGAGGATCCCAAGTTCACAGCCAGCCTCAGCTACCTAGTGAGACCCTGTTTCAAAATAAAGAATAAAAACTATACAGGTCATATTTTTTAAAACAGTAGAAACATCACAAGGAATATTTGTTTTTGGTACTGGGGATTGAACTCAGGAGCATTCTACCTCCGAGCTACACCCCTATGCCTTTTTAAAATTTAATTAATTAATTTACTTAATTTATTTTGATATTGGGGACTGAATGCAGGGAAAATCTACCTCCAAACTACACCCCTAGCCCATTTTTAAAATTTTATATTTTGAAACAGGGTCTTGTTAAGTTGCTAAGGGTCTCACTAAGTTGCTGAGGCTGGCTTCAAACCAGCAATCCTCCTGTCTCAGCCTCCCAAGTACTGGGATTACAGGTGTGTGCCACCACACTTGGCCCCAAGGAACATTTAATAGCAATCCCTAGAGAGATTAGACCATTCAGAGCACAGGAAGAATGGCAAAATTGCAAAACTTCACAATAATTCCTGGGTTATGTGTTGATCGGGGACACCAAAGTTTTCTCCTTGATTTAAATAAACTCACCTAAAGTCAATATCCTTATCAGAACAATGGTCACCATGATGAGTAACTTGAATAGTTGTTCAAATTAAAGGACCTGCTTTTGAGGAAAAGCCATGTTGCTGGGTGACCATTCTATGCCGGGCAGAAGACACACAGCAACATGAAAGTTCTAGAAAATGCAAACTAATATACAGATTCAAAACATATCAGTAGTTGCCTGGGGGTGGTGTGGGTAGAGGGAGGGGTTTAACTATGATGGGCACAATGGAGCTTTACTGAGCAGATTCTGAGCCAGCAAACCAACTAGGATTAAAATCCAGAGTATCAACCAGGTGTGGTGGCGCATGTCTGTGATCCCAGTACTTGGGAGGCTCAGACAGGAGGATCACAGGTTCGAGGACAGCCTCAGCAAGTAACGAGACTCTCATCAACCTAGGGAGACACCGTTTCAAAATAAAAATAGGTGTAGCTCGGAGGTAGAATGCCTCCGAGTTCAATGCCAGCACCAAAATAAATGAATAAATAAATAAAAATAGCCGGGTGCGGTGGTGCACACTTGTCACCCCAGTACTTGGGAGACTGAGACCGGAACATCGTAGGTTCACAGCCAGCCTCAGCTACATAGTGAGGCCCTCCGCAGCTTAGTGAGGGGATTTAACTCAGGGGCATTCTACCTCTGAGCTACACCCCCAGCCCTATTTTTTTTGTGGTACTGGGAATTGAACCCAGGGGCATTCTACCTCCGAGCTACACCCCTAGCCATATTTATTCTTTATTTTGAAACAGGGTCTCACTAAGTTGCGGAGTGCCTCATTAGGTAGCTGAGGCTGGCTGCGAACCCGGATCCTCCGGTCTCAGCCTCCCAAATGCTGGGATTACAAGCATGCGCCACCATGCCTGGCTTTACTAGTTTCTTAAATATCTTTCAAGATTCTTCATTCGCCAAGCGAGTTGGTGCACAACTGTAATTCCAGTACTTGGGAAGCTGAGACAGGAGGATGACAGGTTTGAAGCCAACCTCTGCAATTTAGCAAGACCCTCAGCAACTTATTGAGACTGCTTCAAAAAAAAAAAAAGAAGAAGAAATAAACAGGGCTGAGGTGTGTAGCTGGGAGGTAGAATACCCTTGAGTTGAATCCCCAGCAGCACACATACATACGTGCTCAAAGATTCTTTGGTGGTGATGGTGGTACTCGGGGTTGAAGCCAGGGGCTCTCTACCTCTGAACAGTACTCCAGCCGTGTGTGTGTGTGTGTGTGTGTGTGTGTGTGTGTGTGTGTGTGTGTGTGTGTGTGTGTGAGAGAGAGAGAGAGAGAGAGAGAGAGAGAGAGAGAGAGTGTGTGTGTGTGTGTGTGTGTGTCAGTCACTGGGGATTGAACTTTTGAGCTACACCCCCAGCCTGATTTTATTTTGAAACAGGATCTCAGTAGGTTGAAGAGTCTCACTGCTTGCTGAGGCTGTCCTCAAATCTTCGATTCTCCTGTCTCAGCCTCCCAAGTACTGGGATTACAGACATATGTCTCCACACTGAGCCTCAAAGATTCTTTTTTTTTGTGATACTGGGGATTGAACTCAGGGGCATTCTACCTCCAAGCTACACCCCCAGCCCTATTTTTTATTCTTTATTTTGAAACAGGGTCTCACTAAGTTGCGGAGTGCCTCACTAGGTAGCTGAGGCTGGCCGTGAACTCCGATCCTCCGGTCTCAGCCTCCCAAATGCTGAGATTACAAGTGTGCACCACTATGCCCGGCTCCTCAAAGATTCTTTATTCATATAAAATCATACATAGCAGACAGACGTGCAAGAACAAAGAGTCTGAGTACCTCTGTTCCATGGCTGCTGGGTGTCATCTGCTCCAAGGTCAACATCTTTCAGGAACCCTCAATATTTCTCTCCCATGTAGATCCAGAGCTGGGCCCCCTATAGGAGTCCAAACACAACCCTACCCTCCATTCTGGTCATTGGATTGTGATCACTGTGCTGATGCTTATTATGAAATGGCTCTCAGGAGATCTGATGAAAATATCCAGGAAGTAGAAATCTCACCAGTATCTCATTATAGGATTGGGGAGGGGGTGCTTAACAGGTGAGAATTTTATTTCATCAGCAGAAAGATGGTTTACAATGGCCCTTTGAAGTACTATCTTGAAGAAAGCCTGTTTCTGTTAAAAATCTCTGACATTAGGTGGATGGATAAGAACCAGATCATAAGTATGTACTCATTTAGTACAGTATGATCAAGCATTATTGCCAATGGCAGAAGTACTAAAAGCTTGGGATGCTGGGCTGATTTCTAGATCATTCCTCCCTGTTGCTAGAGAGGATGGGTCAGGACTTCAGCAAAAGCAGCTCTTTACTGCTGAGAGATGAAAGCTGGAAACTTTAATGTAGTGCAGCTGTGCATCATTGGAAATGGCTCAGCTGGACTGTGGTCACTGTCCTCTTGTCTTCTCTGCCAAACACTCAGGACTTCCTATCTCCCTTGTGTTCATCTTTGGGACTGTCTGTGCCCAGAGCTCAATGACTTGACAGAGGTGGTATATGAAGAGGCAGCTCCACGCCAGCTCAAGGGTGATGGTTCAAACACAGCACCATGGCAAGATTAAGCAGGAGGAATCATCCTTCTAGAGGCAAGGCAGACACAAAGCCAATCCAGGAAATCTCTTGCTGCAACCTAGGAAAGTTCTGAGAACGTGTCAAAAACTCCTTTCCGACCTCAAGGATCAGCAAGAGTCAAAACATTCCAAGGATTGCCTCATCCTTTACTCTGCATCCAGCTCCATCTGGACTGAGATCCCATTAGGGAAAGTAATACATAAGCACTGGTTTAAAAGAACTGGAAAATCTAAGTACTATGTGAAATTTTAGTTCAGAGTTATTTCTCTTTTTAAATATGCCTTTTTGCTGGGAGGGAAAAAATGGAGAAAAGGGAAACTTGTGCCACCTGGTGGTTCAAAATTAGAATTGCAGTTTAGAAAGTCTGAGACCAGGAGTCTAGCAAGTGATGTGAAATGAAAGAAGGTCTACTATGCATCATGACAGCAGCAGAACTTTCTGGGATTTCTAACATGTTGGCAGCAATCCCTCTGCATCCCTGATGTCCTAAGATGTTTAAATTCGAGGTATGAAATATAGCCCTGAAAATAAAAGGCTGCATATGTGAGCATGTCGATATTAGAGGTGAAAAAAATACATCCCCCCCCTCTCTTTCACACACACACACACATGTAGGAAATGGTGCTCAGGAAATATGAAGACACCCAGATCTTAGAAATATATATATATATATATATATATATATATATATTTCTATATATATATATGTGTGTGTGTGTGTGTGTATGTATAGCTCTCTCTATACATAAATGTGTGTGTGTGTACAGGCATATATATAGATAGATACATTTGCTGTCAGATCTGTTATAAAAACAGATTTTCTGTCAGATTTAAGTTATATAGTTACGAATAATCACACATAAACATGTTTCTAAATAAAATTGTTAAATTTACTTATTTTCCCTATAAAACTTTCAATATATTTCCCAAACAATAACATCACGAATACATCTCTTTCAGAGTATTTTCTAGTTTCAATTTTTATCTAATTTTCTTATGCAGAATATTTCCTAGTTAGAATGTCAAACAATATACAAATACCTATTTATAAAATGAAATTATCCTCTATTCCCCCATCGGTGTAATCCATACCCTTGACCTAAAGTTGTTCACCACTTATAGATTGGTAAATGTTCCCCAGATGTTTTTATGTAAATGATGTGTTAAATTGTGTTTGCATAAAAACAAATATGTATTCACACTCACATATTCTTCAATATTAAAATCTCATTATTCATATTCTTCTCGGGATTTTAATTTGCATTTCATTAGCTAATGTGCTTTGTCATATTTTCAGATATTTATGGGGCACGCATATTATTTTTGTGAACACTCTGTTGTAATCATCTACCCATAACCCAATGTTTAATAGAACATTCTTCCCAAACTATGGTTATGAGTTTTACATTGTTTGCAGACTTTCTCTTGGCTTTTCAGCCAACTTTTATTTTGTGAAACAGATGGTGTTTAAGATTTTCCAACAGTATTTTGATTTTAAAACAACACATATCGTTGTAATAGAAATTGAGCAATAACCTGGCCAGCATTATTTGCCAAGGGAGATTAGAGCATTCATAGCTCTGAGGGTTCAAAAAACAATGAGAGAAGCTCTAAAGTAATTCCAGGTTCCACTATTGCATAGGCATTTACAAACAGTTTCCCTTATTTACTTAACCATCTCTTAAATCTTACAAACTGATTGGAACAATAAGGATAATCACAGGTACTGTGACTAGCTAAGATTAAAGAAAATAAAATGCAAAGCACTTCTTGCTTAAAAAAGTCCTGTGACTTTTTTCTCTCTCCTGGTTTTCTTCCAGGAATGAACAACAAATTTGCTTGTGTCTGGCTCACACACAACTCCCCGGGAACCAGCTAATTTCTTTGGCCTTCACATTTGAACTTCTTGGCCCAAAAAGCAAAATTTAATCTCTAACACTATTCTACTCACCAGTTAAAATTAATAGTCCTCAAACTAGGAAGCTTATTGTCTAAATCTATGGCTGCCGAGTGTTCTTTGGGGTAGAAAGGAATTGGAGACCCAAGCCCAGCACAGTGTCAATACCTGTAATCCCAGTAATTTGGAGGCTGAGACAAGAGGATTACGGGTTCAAAACTAGCCTCAGCAACTTAAGGAGACTGTTTCAAAATAAAAACTAGGTGGGAAGCTGGGCGTGGTGGCGCATGCTTGTAATCCCAGTACTTGGGAGGCTGAGACAGGAGGATCGAAGGTTCGCCGCCAGCCTCAGCTACTTGGTGAGGCCCTCTGCAACTTAGTGAGACCCTGTTTCAAAATAAAGAATAAAAATTACGGTGGGGATGTAGCTCAGAGGTAAAATGCCTCTGGGTTCCATCCCCAGTACCGCAAACAAAAAACTGGGTGGGGTTGTAGCTCAGAGGTAGAATGCCCCTGGGCTCAATCCCCAGTAACTCTCTCACACACACACACGAAATAGAGACCTATTTCTGTCACCCATAGATATTTGACCATGGAAGAGTATGACCCTTTCAGAGGTTGAGTTTGATCATCTGCAAAATAGAAATATTTTATTCACATACATATATTTTGTGAAGAGATGTTAAAATTTAGAAGTGTAGCCAGGAGTAGTGGCACACACCTGTAATCCCAGCACTTGGGAGGCTGAGACAAGAGGATCACAGGTTCGAGGCCAGCCTTAGTAACTTAGCAAGATCCCGTTTCAAAATAAAAGATGGCTGGGGTTGTAGCTCAGAGGTGGAATGCTTCTGGATTCAATCCCCAGTACAACCACAAAAAAGAAAAAAAAAGAAGGAATGAAGGAACAAAGGAATGAAGTAAGTTAGGAGAAGGAAGGAAGGGTAAATAATAAGTAATTGGACTTAATAAATGCTTGCTGTCCCCATGCTGCCTCCTCATGCTCATGAAAAAAAAATGATTTTGACCTAAACAAAAGGCATAGCTGTCATAGCACACATACCTTTATAAAATATATAAATTTGTTGTCATGTCTGTTTCTGTATATATGCCACTTCGAGTTGAAATAGAATAACATCTTCATGTCTTTTTTATCCCGTCTGTATGCCTTTGTTTCTTTACTTTTTAGACTGAATGTGAGAGAAGTAGACCTCTAGAGAGAATAGATATTCCAAGGGGCAACACCTAATAAAGCGTCTATTGGACAGAAGATTGGCATCAGGTGTGATGAGCTTCAGCTACCACATCCATCGCAGACCACAGAAACTTGGATGAGTCATTTCTTCTGTGCTGGCCTCATTCTTAATATGGAATTATATTCACTTTAATCCTGAGGTCAGGGATGTGGGCTTTAGGGTCAGATAAACTGGGGCTTAAATCTAGATGTCATTAGTTTCTGGCTGCATAATACTTAGCAATATCTCCATTTGTTTCTAGTTTTCATGTCTTCATTTCTAAAACAGGGATAATACCCCTAATACCCAAAGAGATGATGAAATAATATATTATTTGGAAAACAGTATGGTGTTTGATAATTCGTGACCAGTAAATTTTCACCCCTATTACCAATGTTGTTATTCTCAGACTCTCAAACCAACAAGGAGCATTATATAGGTCATTTACTGTATTGTACATATATGTGCAGTGTGTGATGGTATTTCTCACCAAACACATAGTTAAAAATAGGAGGCTGGATCAACTGCATACTGTTCTCCAAAAAGTGAAGTTAGATCCTTTCCTCATATCATGATTTCATGTTGCAAAAGAAAAAAAATATGATATATGTGTGTGTGTCATATGCTATGTGTATATATATATATATCCTATGAAATGCATATATATATAATATATACAGTACATCTGTATTTAGTCATATATAAATGACAGAAGAACAGCAAAAGGTCTGTAGTTACTACTCAATGATGATAGATTGCTGATTATATTTTCATTTAAGTACTTTAGTATGTTTTAAACGTGTATAAAAATGACCATGGATTACATTTATGATCAGAGACAATCCCTAAAATATTTGCTTCAAACTTAGTTATTCCAAACATAAAAATGAACTGAGCCAAGTGTGGTGGCACATACCTGCAATCCCAGTACTTAGGAGGCTGAGACAAGAGGATCACATGGTTCAAAACCAGCCTTAGCAACAGAATGAAACTCTCAGCAACTTAGTGAGATGCTGTTTCAAAAACAAAACATTAAGCCAGGTGTGGTGCTGTATGTTTGTAATCTCAGTACTTGGGAGGCTGAGAAAGGAGGATCGCAGGTGCGAGAACAGCCTCAGCAAGTAGTAAGACTCTCATCAATGTAGCAAGACCTTGTTTCAAAATAAAAAACAGGCTGGGGGTGTAGCCCAGAAGTAGAATGCCTCTGGATTCAATCCCCAGTACCCCCTAAAATAAAAATTAAAACAAGCTGATGGTATAGCTCAGAAATAGAATGCACCCGATTTCATTACCCAATACTGGAAAAAAAACAAACAAACTGAATTTCCCCTAGCCATACTAAAAAGTAAAACTTACCTGTGTATCTCCACAGGTTTACCTACATGTCATTGTGCAACCTGCAGTTTTCTCCATGCATCTTGTTTCTGAGATTCATCTATATTCTAACTACTGTAGCTCTAGTTAATTCCTTTTCACTGGTTAATATTGTAATTCACTGTATAATTTGTGTGTGTGTGTGTGGCAGTGGGGATTTAACTCAGGGGCATTCTACCTCTGAGCTACACCCCTAACCCTATTTTTATTATTTATTTTGAAACAGGGACTCACTAAGTAGCTGAGGTTGGCTGCGAACCTGTGATCCTCCTGTCTCAGCCTCCCACATACTAGGATTACAAGCGTGCACTACCACACCCAGCTTTTCACTGTATAATTTATTTATGCAGAATAATATGTTGGTGTTTCCACATCTGTGTTATTCAAAAGAGTGATGTGAACACCTTTCTTGTGCAGTTTTCCTTGTGTATGCATACCAGGGGTTCCAGGTATATACCTGTGGGATCCTTATGGGCATAGTCTATTATATATGACCAGATATTCTGCAAAACCTATATATCCAGCCATAGTCCACTTAGTTGAGTATGAGATGTCCCATTTCTCTGTATCCATCTAATTAGGATGCTGAGTGCCTGGTTACAATCACAGGTCTTAAGTATGTGGAGAGTTTGGTACCAACTCTTTCTCTTAATAGCTGTGTGGCCCTGGAATATGTACTTAATCTCTCTAAACTTCAGTTTAGAATCTATATAAGGAAATTTTGATACTAAACAGAGTATCTAGAACACATAGATCAGCAGCAAATGTTTGTTTCCATTCCACTCTGTGTGGCATACTCAAGGCCATTTCTGTGATACGCAGTTCTAGAATGAGCTGTATGAGCAGCTGTATGGTATGTGGAAAAAAATGGCTTCTTTTTCCTATCATATGACTGCACCTTGCCTGTGGCCTAACATAACAAGTTCACATACATGCCTTTTCATGTATTTGGTTTATAGAGTTCAAGTCTAGTTTCAAAAAGAGCATATCCAAAAATGAGACCAAGATATCTCTGACATCACAAGGACAGAAGGAAACATGAAGACCATCAGCAGAAACAAGTGCGAATGACCAAAGGTGGCCAGATTCTAAAGATGTATCTTTAGAGAACAGATGCCTAATTTGCTCAACCAATGTCTATTCCCTAATTCCAGGCCTCCCTCAGTTTTCATTCTCCTCTTAATCTACAAAAACAGCGCAAAGTGATATGTTCTAGTCCATGTTATATTTGTGTTTGCTACTCCATTAAATTTTTTATCAGTCAATGCCTTCTTAGACAAGATCATCAATTCTAGAGTTGATAACTTTGTGTAAAAAATAATACCTCCTTTGTGTTAATTCTCAAGGATGGCAAGAGAGAGGCCCTGTGAAGTACACACCCACATTAGGCCACCCACAGAGAAGCACAGGGCCCAGAGATTAGGAACACAGAGCTGGTTAAGAACAAAATCTACCCAGTAACAGAACTAGCCCCGCTGAGCTCTGGAATGTTCCTGCTGGATAATTGCATAATTGCATATTTATTTTTAAATTTGTGTACCTTTTATCCATCCTAAAACTTCAGAAAATTCACTTATTTCTAAGAAGATCCTAAGGCCCTAAAGACATCCAAACAAGATTGCAATTTCTCAAACTGAAAAAAAAATTAGAAGTTGATCATTTCACAAGAAAATAACATTCAGGGATCAAAAAGGCCCTGAGCTTCACTTGTTTTTTAAACTAAAGTGAATTCATGTTGGCATGTGCCAATTCAGAAGCAAATGGATGATGAAAATGTGATGTACACACAATGGAATTTTACTCAGCCATAAAGAACAAAATTATATCATTTTCAGGAAAATAGAACTAGAAAATATTATGCTAAGTGAGATCAGTCAGTCTCAGAAAGTGAAGGGTCAGCTGGGCAAAGTGGCACATACTTATAATCCCAGTATTTTGGAGGCTGAGACAGGAGGATTGTAGGTTTGCAGCCAGCCTCAGCAACTTAGTGAAACCCTCCATAACTTAGTGAGACCCTGTTTCAAAATACAAAAAATATCCCTTAGAGTTGTAATGTCAATGGTGATCTGGTTGAGAGTGGTTTTGGTGGACCTGCACGGATAAAAGTCAAATAGAGTAGCTTGAGAAAAGAGTGACTGTAGCTTATTCTTTTTAGGATTTTGTTTGGAGGGGGAGGAGTGGGTGGAATCTGGAGGGAAACACACCAACTGCTTTTTCAAAATAAATAAAAAAATAAGAGTGTAGCTTGGAGGTAGAATGCCCCTGGGTTCCATCCTTAGTACCTCAAAAAAAAAAGTCTCAAAGTCTCAATGGTATTGACAAGGAGAGAAAAATATAGTGAATAGTATTTTGCACAATTAAAAGGTTTTGAAAAATATGTGAAAATGAGCCCACATTTGTTTGAAATAATGCCATGGAAGTTCATCCTTTTTACATGTCCTTTTAATGGGTTCACCTTATTAACCAACATTAAAAATACGGGGAAAATCAAGCTGCAAAAAGAAGACATACAAATGGTCAATAGGTATATGAAAAGGTTCTCAGCATGACTAATCATCAGGGAAATGTAAATAAAAACCACAGCGATATGTCATATCTTACCTGTTAGGATGACTACTACCAAATGATAAAAAGTAAGTATTGGCAAGGGTGGAGAGAAAGGGAAAGGAAATCCTTGTATACTGCTGACGGGGATGCAAAATGGTACAGTCATTATGGAAAATATTATGAAGAATCCTCAAAAAATTAAAAATTCAGTACTTGGAAGACTGGGACAAGAGGATTTTAAGTTCAATGCCAGCCTCTGCAACTTAATGAGACAGTAACTTAATGAGACCCTATTTCAATATAAGAAATAAAATAGGGCTGGGGGTATGGCTTGGAGGTAGAACACCTCTGGGTTCAATCCTCAGTACCAAAAAAAAAATTAAAAATTGAACTACCATGGCTTGGCTACTTTAAATTGTGCCATTATAAATACAGATATGCATGTATCACTGTAGTATGCTTTCTTTTGGAGGACAGTTTTGCCTTAGGTGCCAGACAAATATGAATTAGAATTCCTGTTATGCCTCTTGTTACCTGAAAAATGTCCTTAACCGATGTATGCCTCATTTATATAGTGTGAGCAATGATTCTTACATTAGTGAATTATTGTGAGTAACTAAAGAAACATCCTATTTAAAAAATAAATTAAAAAATAAAATAAAAATAAATAACATCAAAGTCTAACCGGAAAAAAATAAAGTGCCCAATACAACAGTCGCTACATAGGGGCACTCAATTGATGCCACATCCCCTCTCATTTCACACCCTGCTTCTCACATTGGGTGGGTAATGGGGACACCTATGTTTATTGTATCTAGATGACTAAATGTCTGTGACTAATACTGGAGCCATACATGAGAGTTTACAGAGCCAGCCTTGTATCTCATCAAACCTGTGGTGAAGAAGATGCCTGTTTGTTATTATCAGACAATTTGCACTTACCTTGTAGATGAAAAACACTTAGTAGCCAAGTCCTTCATCTTCCTTATTATTGTGAGAGATATAATGATCTTAGAGGTTTCCAATCCATCAACTTCAATTTACAGACAATGAATCTGCAGCTCAGAGAGGCTAAATCAATTAGTAGCTGAAAGAGTGGCAGGACCCAAAATACAAACCACTTTTGTGATTTTTCCCAGATGGCCTCATTAGTAATCCTGTCATGAAATTATTGTGCTTTCCTGTCTAGTTTGTTTTGTGCTTTAGGTTAACATTGGAAAAATAAATGAATTGCATGTCTATGAATAACTTTGAGCCCCTAGAAGATAAAAATATGCCGTAGGAGAACGTCTTGTAAAAGACTCAACCATAATTGAGCTGCTGAGCAAAACACTGCAGGAGGAGTCAGGAAATCTGGGTCCTAATGCCTGAAACGTCACTGATGCAAGGAGTTTGGGTAAGTCTCTCCTCCATCGCTGGTCTTATCTGTGGAACAGGGTAACACCACATACTACTCTCTGACATCTGAATGTGTTATACATAACTACTTCTTCACATCATATACTCTATTGGAATAAGACCAAAGAACGACAAAATTTATCTGTATTATCATCTGGGTAATGAAAAATAAGTATATTAATATATAAGAATATAAATAATTATTAATAAAATGTATTAACATTTTCTCTTTCCATTTAAATCCTCAAAGGATACAGTCTCAAACATCTATTCTTTCACATATTCACATATTCTCACACACACATAAACATATGCATACACAGGTACACATATGCATGGTCACTCTAGTGCACACATAGTCATACTTTATGTTAATGGGCCCTTAGGAACACAGTAGAAAATAAGCTATCTTTTTCTTTCTATATGTCAACCATTAATCCACTGAAAAAGAAATTTGGAAAAATTCCATTCACAGTAACCTAAAAAAAAAGAAAAGAAAAAAACTAGGAATAAATCTAACCAAGGAGTTCAAACATTTCTACAATCAAAATTATCATACACTAAAGAAAGAAACTGAAGATCATAGAAGATGGAAAGATCTCCCATGGTCTTGGATAGGCAGAATAAATATTATCAAAGTATCCATTCTATCAAAAGCAATCTATGGATTCAATGAAATCCCTATTAAAATACCAATATCATTCTCCACAGAGCTAGAAAAATCAGTCCTAAATTTCATATGGAAATATATTTTAGAATGAATGAGCTTATCTATGCTTATGAAACACCTGGCTGTGATTTTGATAGAATGTTCATTAAAACAGCCGGGTGTGGTGGTGCACGCTTGTAATCCCAGCATTCGGGAGGCTGAGACCGGAGGATCCGGGTTCGCGGCCAGCCTCAGCTACCTAGTGAGGCACTCCGCAACTTAGTGAGACTCGGTTTCAAAATAAAGAATAAAAAATAGGGCTGGGGGTGTAGCTCGGAGGTAGAATGCCCCTGAGTTCAATCCCCAGTACTGCAAAAAAAAAAAAAAA
>PVLC010040924.1:0-13614 GCA_004027655.1 Graphiurus murinus
GTTTATTTTTCTTGCCATCCCAGGACATCTGCCCTATGTTTATCATGCCTTAAAATCCTCTGAGGCTCCTCCCGCCCTCCATGACCTCCCAGCCAGCACATTCACAGTGAAGCTTGGTCCCCGCCTCACCTGGGAGGGTCTGTGTGATCTAAGTGCTTCTCCACTGCTCTGGGGGCCTCAGAGTAGCTGTGCACACTTCTAAATACCTCCACGCTGAGCCACTGTACTGTGTGAATAGCAGCATGCAGAAAATTCAATATTTATTTATTGATTAAAGTGTTCTCATCAGAGCTCTTTATGAATGGTTATAATGGATTTTCTGTGGTTTCTTTCTGCCATTCAGTAGATGTCAGTGGTTTAATATGCTGCTCCTCATGGATAAATAGTCACAGCTGAAAACTTTAGTTATGTAGAATGAATTTTTTAAAGTATGTTTACATTTATTCAGCATTTCATGTCTTGAAGATTCTATTTTTCATGTTTTACAATTCAATTTTCTGTTTCCCTTTTTAAAGTAGTTTCTCTCACATCAGTTAATAATGTTTTTAGGAGCTGGGCATTGTGACACATAGAATCCTAGTTCTTGGGAGGCTGAGACAGGAGGATTACAGGTTCACTGCCAGCCTCAGCTACTTAGTGAAGCTTCTGCAACCTAGTGAGACCCTGTTTTAAAATAAAGAATAAAATATAGGAGCTGGGTGTGGTCGAGTATGCTTGTAATCCCAGCATTTGGGAGGCTGAGACCGGAGGATCTGGGTTCGTGGCCAGCCTCAGCTACCTAGTGAGGCCCTCCGCAGCTTAGTGAGACCCAGTTTCAAAGTACAGAATAAAAAAATAGGGCTGGGGGTGTAACTCGCAGGTAGAATGCCCCTGAGTTAAATCCCCAGGACCAGAAAAAAAAAATAGGGCTGAGAGCATAGCTATAGCTCGGAGGTTGAATGCCTGAGTTAAATCTCCAGTTCCGTGCGTGTGCACATGCACATACACACACACATGCACGCACGCACACATGTTTTTAGCTTTTCACATATATTATATTTGGATTCAGTTTTTAATACTGTACACTTTAGGACAATGTAAGGTATAAGTGAAATACATTTAAAATTTTTAATTGTCGTCAATACCATATAACATAGAATTCACGGTGATTTCTTAAGTATACTGTTACTTTCTTGAACATTTCTGAGCTTTTCATAGACCCTTGAGATTAGACATAATTTTTAAGGTTGCTTTTTTATTTATTCAAAAAGTTGATTTCGGAATTCTAAAAAAAAAAATTGTGTTTGTGGTACTGGGGGTTGAACCCAGGGGCGTTCACCTCCGAGGTACACCCCTAGCCCTATTTTTTACTTCTTAATTTTTGAAACAGTGTCTAAGTTGTGGAGGGCCTCACTAAGTAGTTGAGACTGGCCACAAACCTGTAATCATCCTGTCTTAGCCTCCCAGTTACTGGGATTACAAGCATGTGCCACCATGCCCTGCTGATTTTGGAATTTTTGATAAAAATTGCCCAGAACTTCTAAATCATTACTGTAACTAACAATTTTAAAGAAACTATGTTCCAGAGTGCCGTTTTTAAGTGACACATAGTTTGGGCTGGGGTGAATCTCAGTGGTAGAATGCCTCTAGGCTCAATCCCCATTAACACACACACACACGCACACACACACACACACACACGTACACATGCACACACGCCCACACACATGTACACATGCACACACACACATGCACAAACACACACACATCTTCAATTCCATATAGAAAGTCTTTATATCTCTCAATTTTATTTTGTTGATGTCGCAACTATTTTCATATTGTATATATATTAACATACTTTCATAATGATTTTTAGGCTCTCATGTCAAATTCTATAGCAGATTTAAGTGTTTAATTGTTAAGAGGTAGGACTGCTGGGGAAGACCACTTGGACTCAAATATAGTCAAAAGGAAGTCTTTATTAACCGGCCAGTGCAGTGCCGTGTTGGGCTACATTTGTACAGAGAAACCGTAAACTCAGGGTGAAAAGTTTAGATTCTCACAGCAGGGTGGCACAGCAGGGGTGGTAGCCAAGCATAACCTTCAAATGCCACAAATTAGTATTGTGCATAAGCTCAACAAACTCTGTACCCTCTTCTGATACACACATATCCTTGTGACAAAGATGGATCTTTCTATTATATATATATTCCAGTTATGACAAGGACGGAAAGTTCTTCATGGGCTGTTCCTGCAGGTACAAGTCAAGTAGAAATTACAGAAGCCAAACAAGCAGTTATGTGTGACTAGCTGGGTCACCTAGGGTAGCAACCTGATGTTACTTATGTAAGCCTAAGGCCTCAGGTAAGCCTATAACACAATCTACTATGATTATAGTAGTACACTTTCCTATATTTTTTATGCATGTAATTTCTTTTCTCAGAGTCCTTTAAAATTCATGATTTGTGTTGCTGTATAGCATTTTTTTTTATTAAGGGAACGGACTACTTTTAACATTTCTGGTATGGTAGATCAGATGTTGTTAAAATTTTTGAGTATTTGGATATGTTTCTAAGTGTTTCTTAAGAACAACCTTGCTTGATTGCTTAACAGTATTCTTGGAAGGTGGATTTTTGTGTGTTTGTGTGTGGGTGTTGTGTGTTGTGTGTCTGTATTTGTGGTACAGGGTCATTTTGCCTCTTAGCTTCAACCCCCAGCCCTTTTTTATTTTATTTTTTATTTTGCAATATGGTCTCATTAATTTGCTGAAGCTGTCCTTGAATCTGTAATCCTCCTGTCTCAGCCTCCCAAGTACTGTTTCAGGCATGTGACATCATGCCCACCTTGGTAGATTCTTCTTGCTCTCTCAACGTGGGTATGATATTCCGCAACTCCTTTCTGAATTGCAAGATTTCTGCTTAGAAATTGGCTGATGATTATATAGAATGGCCTTATATAAGACACATCATTTTTGTGTATGTGTGGTGCTAGGGTCTGAACCCAGGACATTCTACATCTAAGCTACAGCCCCAGCCCTTTTTATTTTTAATTTGAAGCAGGGCCTTGCTATGTTGTTAGGAGTCTTACTACATTGCTGAGTGTGTCCTCAGCCTTGTGATCTTTCTGTCTCATCTCCTAAGTCCTGGGATTACACTTGTGCACCCATCACACCATTAGGCACATCACTTTTATCTTGCTTTTTTGAAGAGTCTCCGTATGATTTGAAAACTTAGCCTATATTGTGATTTTAGCTTTTGTATGTGTATGTGTGTGTGTTTATACTACTTGAATATAATTAAGCTTGTTAAACTTTGATGCTTCTTTTTTCTTCCTTCTCCTTTCTTTCTCCTTCTTTTCTTTCCTTTGTTTATTTCCTTTTCTTTCTTCATTTGTGGTACGGAGGTTGGAATCCAGGGGCCTTCTACCTCCAGGCTATACTCCCAGTCCTGTTTTATTTTTTGGAAACACTAAGGGTTTCACTAAGTTGCTGACAGCCTCACTAAGTTGCTGAAGCTGGCTGTAAACCTGCGATCTTTCTGTCTCAGTCTCCCATATTGGGATTATGCTCTACCAATCCTGGCTTAATAATTATTTCTTAACTAAGTTCTTCACCTACACAATTTTTACTTGTATTCAAAGTTTTTATCTCTATGTTGATATTCTCATTTTTCTCATTTCATACAGTTTGTTCAACACTTTCAAAGCACCAGAGAATTTATACTGGAGAGAAACGCTATGAATGTAAAGAATGTGACAAAGGCTTTTATCAAATCTATGACCTCATGCATCATCAAATTATTCATACTCGAGAGAGACCCTTCAAATGTACAGAATGTGGTAAAGCCTTTTATCAAAGCTCACACCTTATTCGACATCAAAAGATTCATACTGGAGAAAAATGCTTCAAATGTAAGGAATGTGGCAAAGTCTTTAGACAGGCTTCACACTGTAGAAGACATCAGAAAATTCATACTGGAGAGAAACCCTATAAATGTAAAGAATGTGACAAAAGCTTTTCTCGGTCCTCACACCTTATTAAACATCAAAGAGTTCATACTGGAGAGAAACCCTACAAGTGTGAAGACTGTGGCAAAGCCTTTACCCAGGGTGGTGACCTTACAGTACATCAGAGAATTCATACTGGAGAGAAACCCTACAAATGTAAAGAATGTGGCAAAGCCTTTACCCGGGGTTGTGAGCTTACAATACATCAGAGAATTCATACTGGAGAGAAACCCTACAAATGTAAAGAATGTGGCAAAGCCTTTAGACAGGCTTCACACTGTAGAAGACATCAGAAAATTCATACTGGAGAGAAACCCTATAAATGTAAAGAATGTGACAAAAGCTTTTCTCGGTCCTCAAGCCTTATTGAACATCAAAGAGTTCATCCTGGAGAGAAACCTTACAAATGTAAAGAATGTGGCAAAGCCTTTACCCAGGGTGGTGACCTTACAGTACATCAGAGAATTCATACTGGAGAGAAACCCTATGAATGTAAAGAATGTGAAAAAAGTTTTTCTCAATCCTCACACCTTATTGTGCATCAAAGAGTTCATACTGGAGAGAAACCCTACAAATGTAAAGAATGTGGCAAAGCCTTTACCCGGGGTTGTGACCTTACAGTACATAAGAGGATTCATACTGGAGAGAAACCCCACAAATGTAAAGAATGTGGCAAAGCCTTTACCCGGGGTTGTGGCCTTACACAACATAAGAGGATTCATACTGGAGAGAAACCCCACAAATGTAAAGAATGTGGTAAAGTGTTTACCTGGGGTTGTGACCTTACAGTACATCAGAGATTTCATACTGGAGAGAAACCCTACAAATGTCAAGAATGTGACAAAAGCTTTTCTCGGTCCTCACGCCTTATTGAACATCAAAGAGTTCATACTGGAGAGAAACCCTACAAGTGTAAAGAATGTGGCAAAGCCTTTACCCGGGGTTGTGGCCTTACAAAACATAAGAGGATTCATACTGGAGAGAAACCCCACAAATGTAAAGAATGTGGTAAAGCGTTTACCTGGGGTGGTGACCTTACAGTACATCAGAGAATTCATACTGGAGAGAAACCTCACAAATGTAAAGAATGTGACAAAAGCTTTTCTCGGTCCTCAAGCCTTATTGAACATCAAAGAGTTCATACTGGAGAGAAACCCTACAAGTGTAAAGAATGGCAAAGCCTTTACCCAGGGTTGTGCCCTTATAATACATCAGAGAATTCATACTGGAAAGAAACCCTACAAATGTTAAGAATGTGACAAAAGCTTTTCTCGGTCCTCACGCCTTGTTGGACATCAAAGAGTTCATACTGGAGAGAAACCCTACAAGTGTAAAGAATGTGACAAAAGCTTTTGTCGGTCGTCACGCCTTATTGAACATCAAAGAGTTCATACTGGAGAGAAACCCTACAAGTGTAAAGAATGTGACAAAAGCTTTTCTCAGAACTCACGCCTTATTGAACATCAAAGAGTTCATACTGGAGAGAAACCCTACAAGTGTAAAGAATGTGGGAAAGCCTTTATTTTGTCTTCACACTGT
Source organism: Graphiurus murinus (assembly GCA_004027655.1). Lineage (NCBI taxonomy): Eukaryota > Metazoa > Chordata > Mammalia > Rodentia > Gliridae > Graphiurus > Graphiurus murinus. The sequence continues at coordinate 5,524 of PVLC010040924.1, forward strand.
AGAAGGCATAAGAAAATTCACACTGGAGGGAAACCCTCCAAATGTAATGAATGTGGTCCAATCTTTCATCAAAACTAACACCTTATTGATCATCAGAGGGTTCATAGTGGAGAGGAACCCTACAAATGTAAGGAACGTGGCCAAACCTTTCATCAAGGCTCATAACGTATTCAACATTTTAGAATTCATATTGGAAAGAAACCCTTCTAATATAATGTGGCAATTCCTTTAATCAGGTCTCAAACATTTTTCAACTTTAGAGAATTCTTCCTTGATAGAACCCACATGCATATAATGACTATAGATATACCTTTGCCCAAAATAAAGCACCTCAGAAAATAGCTAAATGGTTGTACTAGGAAAAAATATACAAAAGTAGAGAACAGCATAGTGTTAATAGTCTGTATCTTAATGTATAAGAAAATTATTGCTGGGTAAAAATCTTAAAATGAAGCTAGGTACAGTGGCACACATTTGTAATCTCAGTGCCTGAGTAACAGACAGGAGGATTGTAGGTTTGTGGCCAGCCTCAGCAACCGGTGATGAGGTCCTCTGCAACTAAGTGAGACCTTAATTCAAAATAATAATAAATCAGACTGGGGTGGAGCTCAGAATTTGGATGCCCCTGAGTTTATCCCCAGTAACACACAACACACACATCACACCACACACTCATACCAATATGGAAAGTGTGGCAAAACCTTCAACTGTTGCTTGTACTTTACTGATTAGTTGATGTAGAAATAAATCCTGTCAGATACTAGTGCAGATACCTCATCTCTGAAATGAAATGAATTTATTATAAATCTGTTTACTATATGGTCTCACTCTCGAAAGCTGCATAAAATGTGTATGTAGATCATTATGTAACAATAATGAGAATGCTTCTTCCTTTCATTTTTTGTAGTACCTGAGTCTTGATCCAGGTCTTGTTGCATTCTACACAAGTGCTTTACCACAGAGCTACATGCCGAGCCCTTTCAAATTTTTATTTTGAGCTAGGTTCTAAGTTGCTGAGCATGTCCTTTCACTTCCAGTTCCCCTGCTTCAGCCTCCCAAATATCTGGAACTATATTCATGTACATGTGGCAGAGTATTTGCTTTTGTAGTACTGGAGATTGAGCCAGGACATTCTCCCTGTGAGCTATATCCCCAGGCCTTTTTATTTTTTGTTTTGAAAGAGGGTCTCACTAAGATGCTGAGGTTGGCCACAAACTTGCAATCTTTCTTCTCAGCCTCAAGTAATTATAAGTTCGGCCTCTCTGAATATTGAATTACTATTCATAAAATTTTACTCTGTGGTATTTTCAACATGTCACCTCTCTCGACCTACAAAACGCGTGCAAACTTTGGGTTAATATTAACTGAAATATACAAATAGTATAATGTGTTGATAAACTAGGAGTAGGAAAACCACTGAAATAGTGATATTGTGTGCGTGTGTGTGTGTGTGAACGTTTGTGTTTATGTATATAGTGAAAATGGGAATTTTAGGACTTCAGAACAGGTGATAATTTATGAGCAAACTAGAAGTCACATCTGAAAATAATGAAAAATATGTTTATTATTAGGGTGAAGGAATTAATGACTTATTTAGTAGAGAAGTTTAAGATTTTACCCTAAAAAATTTTTGTCTTCATGTTTTCTTCCTTCTCTTGTTTCTTTTCTTTCAGTACTTGGCATTGAACCCAGGGGCACACTGCCACTGAGCTACATCCTCTTTTCAAAATATATATATTTTGGGGCTGAGCGTCATGGTGCACACCTGTAATCCCAGTACTTGGGAGGCTGAGACAGGAGGATCACAGGTTTGAAGCCAGACTCAGCAAGTTATTAAGACTGTTTCTAAATAAAAAATATAATAGGGCTGGGGGTGTAGCCCAGATGTAGAATTCTTGGTTCAATCCCCAGTACACAACAACAAAACAAAGTTTTTGTTTTTGTTTGTTTGAGGCAATATCTCTCTATGTTACCTGGGCTGGCCATAAACTTGATATACACTTGCCTCAGACTGCCAAGTAGCTGGAATGACAGGCACATCTTGACTCTTCATGCTTCCTTCTTCATAATTATTCAGTTGCCTTTCTTCAGATAATTACTGAAAACTCATAATTATTAATGAGGCATTCCTGTAGCAATACACACTAAATTTATAGTTATTAGCCACACTCTTCATCAGCCTTCCCTCTTTTTAAATTGCCTATTGCAATGCATAATTGTTTGTTCTTTTGAATTAGTTTTTATCAGTTGGATATAGTAGTGCATGCCTGTAATTCCAGGAACATGGGACACTGAGGCAGGAGGTTGCAAGTTTGAGGCCAAACTGGGCAATAGGACTGGAGATGTAGCTTAGTGGTGGAATGTTCTTGGTTTCAACACCCTCATATGAAAAAAATAGTGCTTTGATGCCAATGTCTACAAATTCTAAATGAGATTTTTCTCAAAATATATACATGGTGGTTTTTAGGAAACCATATTTCCAACTATTTGTCAGATAATGAGCACTGAGGTGCTGATTTAGATAAATATTTAAACATTTGACTGAACATTAAAGTATTCCTTACATTAAAATTTTGAAATACTGCCAAGAAGAAGAAAATTATTTTAATGTAAATTATTTTGGGTGGTGCCAGCGTGTCCCAAGTGACAGAGCAGCCTGCACAGATTGGACCTGTTGCAAAGCCTTTTTTGTTTGGGGCCATAGTCAAAACTAGCAGAAAAAAAAAGCTACATCAAGAAATATGTAAAACATGCTGGCACAGTGGCACACACCTGCAATTCCAGCTACTCAGGTGCTGAGGCAGGAGGATTGCAAATTCAAAGCCAGCCTGGGCAACTCAGCAAGATCCTGTCTCAAAATAAAATGAAAAGAATTGGTGGTGTAGCTCAGTGCTAGAGCACTCCCAGGTTCCATCCCAAATACCACAGTTGCATTATAGCTTCTCTCTGGGTCATAGCTGAAGGACAGTGGTGAGGGCAAACCTTAGGGGGCAGAACTTCATCCAGTGCACCTGGCTGTGCATTTTGCTTAGAAGGATAAATGGCCAGATGTACAATTGTACACATTCCTTGAGGCAAAACTTTCCAATGATATCTTTTCACAGGTTCTTTATAATTCATAGATGGTATACTAAAAGCAAATCTTTTACAAGCTTGTGGCACTAAAGGTCCAGTAAAAAAACAATCGTTTAAGTCAATTATAACTTTAAAGGTACCTTTAGGAATAGCAACAGGGTTAGGCAATCCTGGCTGTAAAGCTCCCATTAATTCCATGGTTTTATTGACTTTTTAAAATCTTGTAACAATCTCCATTTACCTGATTTTTTTAATGAGAAAAATTGGAGAATTCCAAGGAGAATTTGAGGGTTCAATATGTCCGCTATCAAGCTGTTGCTGTACTAACTGCTTTGCGGCCTGTATTTTTTCATGGGCAAGAGGCCACTGATCCACCCACACAGGTTTGTTACTCTTCCGAGTAATAGAATCTGCATGGGGTACAGGTTGTTCAGTGACCTCCTTTAAAAAGATCCCAAACCTGCCTAGTGAGGTCTTTGAGTATGCTGTAAAGGTTCAGATATTCCCTGGCCTAATCTCCCCAGTCCAGAATTGGGTAACAATCCTTGGTCAAACATTTGCTGGGATATAATTTTATTGGGGCTATCTAGATAGACCCCCATCTTTTCCATGACATTTCTACCCCATAGGTTAAAAGGCAAATTTGGTACAATATATGGCTGGAAAGTCCCTTCATGTCCCTCCTGATCTTTCCACTGCAGTTTGTCACTACTGTGTCCAGGACTTTGGCTCTGGCCTGTACCCTGTAAATGAGTAATTGAGGGATGTTTAGGCCAATGAGACGGCCATTGGTCAGCAGCGATGACAGAGACATGTGCTCCAGTGTCAAGCGATCCCATTAACCAGCTCCCATTCATGGAGGGTTGTAATTTAGGTCACTGCCTCCCGATAAGAAGGTCCAATATCAGAGCACAATAGAATATAATCAGAAAGATCAGCCTTGTTTCTAAAAGACCGTAGAGCAGGTTGGCAAGTGGCATCAGAATTTTCATAAGCTAATTGTTTTACCAAGAGCAGATCAGCATCTCCATCTCCTAGCAATCGGCTCGAGGTTTGTAATAATCTAGATACAAAATCTTGATAGGGCTCATCTGGACCTTGTCTAATTTTAGATAGATTTTCTGTGTCTTTCTGATGAGGGAAGTTTAAACCATGCCCGCTTGGCTGCAGCATTTATCTGCGAATACACAGCAGGATCAAAATCGATCTGTTCGGCACTTTCATGGTATTATCCTTCTCCAGAAAGCATATCAAAACTAATTCGTCTATTTTGGGCTCAGTTAATATCTGCAGTAGCCTGACATTGCTCACAATACTTAGATTTCCACAACAAGTAATCCTCTCCAGAAAGACACGCTCTAGCCAATTGTTTCCAATCTGCTGGGCATAGAGCATCTGTACACAAGGTTGTTAACAATGCTTGAGTAAAAGGTGCTGTCGGCCCGTATTGTGAACAAGCTGTTTTTAACTCTTTTAGCTGTTTAAATTGAGTTGGGGCAGGCTGGTGAACTACATTACCTTCATCATTAATCACCTCTACTACAGGGAACATTTGAAATCCTGTAATATCCTCCCCCACACTGAGCCGCTTGATTTACCATGGCTTGTAAAGGTGTGACAGCAGGCAAAGGATAAGGCTTTCTGAGAGTTCTCCGTACTACCTCGATCGACTACTGGGTCAGGATAAACAGGAAGGTCTGAGATGTGAGGATCAAAGCTAGAAGGTGGGGAAGTCAACAAGCATTTAGGTGATTTGTCTTTAAAGCAATTAAACTGACGCATCAACTACTCTACCCCTTCCTTAATCTTTTTCATTTCCAACCAGCACTTATTTGTCTCATACTTTGAGTGAGGTAAAGCTATCAGTGGAGGAGAGTCATCATCATCATCTTGATGATATAGAGCCATTTTTTTCTCCAAAATTTTTTCACCTCCAAGATCTAAAGGCTCTTCCTCAAAGAGCGACTGCAGAGGATCAGCATACACCGGCTCTGGTGATGCGGAAGGTTTGGTTTCACTTTTCCTAGCTGCATCTAACACACCCATCACTGTTTTCTCCTTAATTTCATCAGTCTGCATTTTCCCCTTTCATGTCTAAAATATAAACTATCTTTAATCAAAGTGCATAAACTAAATGTATCTACAGGTACATTTTCTGGACCATGCACATCATAATAATCTTGTAATCTTTGTCCCACTTTTTGCCACGTTTCTGTATTTACAGTTTCTTCGTCAGGAAAACAGGGACATACCTCTTCAACAAAATTTTAAAAGTTACAAAGTTGCTGATTCCCTGCCTTTGTTCCCCTGGCACACAGTGAATTTTTAAGCATATGTACAAAAAGCAAACGACTGTTTCCCTGTCCCTTCTTGTTTGATTGTATTTACAGCTCCCGTTATGTTACTCACCGCGCACCCTTTTGCTGAGCGCTCTATTTCCCTCAGTGTCCTACACTAATTCCCCAGTTTTCAGGTTCCTGTTCGGGCGCCATCTGCCAGTGCCTGCCTGGCAAAGCTGAACAGTACTGAAATGGGGAATGAGGATTAAGAAAAAGAAAAAAGCCGGGCGTGGTGTCGCATGCTTGTAATCCCAGTATTCGGAAGGCTGAGACCGGAGGATCCAGGTTTGCGGCCAGCCTCAGCTACCTAGTGAGGCACTCCCCAACTTAGTGAGACTCGATTTCAAAATAAAGAATAAAAAATAGGGCTGGGGGTATAGCTTGGAGGTAGAATGCCCCTGAGTTCAACCCCCAGTACCGCAAAAAAAAAAAGACAAGAGATAGATTCGAGAGGACTGTCAGTGAATACTGCAGCCTCGAGTTTATTTAGCTCAACCCTTATATACTTTTTAGAGCATCAGAGTATACTTCAAGGTTAAAGCTTTCTCACAATAGTTGCATCTGTAAAAACAATCCTCTTTAGGTCTAACAACAAATATTCACATAGTTTTTACTGTAACAGTCTGAATAAACATCTTGAGACAAAACAGGACTCTTGCCCTTGGTCAGTAATGAGCACATGTTTGAGAATCTGCATTCCTGCAGAAACAAACTTCTATGCACCTGTGAATCTGCAAGAACAGACCTTGAGCACTGTTGGTCTCCAGCACTGACTGCCAAAGAATAACCTAGCTCAATGCCCCTAATATCCTAAGAAATACAGAAAGGACATCAATTAGAGAAGACTACTCTTAGTATACTGATGGCAGCACACACCCAAGGCAAAGACCCATTCACTTCTCAATAAATTGCACTGAATAATTAGATATGCAGAATAAAGCTAGGTGTAAATTTATAGTTGATACCTAGAGCATAAAAATTCTAGTTGATACCTAGAGCATAAAAAAAAAGACTACATGATGAATTGAGATATGTACACAATGGAATTTTACTCAGCCATAAAGAAGAACAAAATCGTGTTATTTGCAGGGAAATGGATGGAACTTGAAAACGTTATGTTAAGTGAGATTAGTCAGTCACAAAGCGTAAAAAATCGTATGCTCTCCCTAATATGCTTTATTTATAATTTGGTGTTAGAAAAGATGATTTTAAACAGAAACTAAAAGTGAAGAAATCAAGTTTAGTCGGCCAATATAGCTTGGTGCTAAAAATCTTGTTTAGCAAGTGCAAGAGCCTGGGTTCAATCCCCAGCACCATAAAAATAAAAGGTGAGAGAACTAGGCTTGGTGGCGCACACTTGTAATCCCAGCATTCGGGAGGCTGAGAAAAGGATCTGGGTTCGTGGCCAGCCTCAGCTACCTTGTGTGCCACTCTGCAACTTAGTGAGATCCTGTTTCAAAATAAAGAATAAAAAATAGGGCTGGGGGTATAGATCAGAGGTAGAATGCCCCTGAGTTCAATTCCCAGTACTGCAAAAAATAAATAAATAAATAACAATTAAGGATGAGAATTTGCATATGCGTCTAAAACTCTTATGACAATTACAATTATATCCATAAGAAAAATTATAGAAGCTGGTGCAATGTGGCACAAACCAATAACCCCAGCACTTGGGAGGCTGAGATAGGAGGATCCCCCATTTAAATCCAGCCTTACCAGTACAGCAAGACCCTTAGCAAATTAGTGAGAACCTGTTTCAAAATAAAAACTAAAAAGGGGGTACAGCTCAAAGGTAAAATGTTTAGAGGTTAAATTCAAAGTAAAAAAAAATGAAATAAAATTTCATTTTTATTTTGTTGATGGTACAAATATCTGCTAAGGGGAGAGGTCTCATTAATATGATATTTTAGTTGAAAGCAGTGGGAATTTTGTAATGTATGGGAAACCATCAAGTGCTATCATATGAAATTATGAAGAATTCAGTCTCAGGTGGGCTTAGAGACATTATTGGCAGGGTTAAAGTGTCAGGTGGGTTGAGGAATTGTGTTAGGTGTGGTTAGAGGGACATTTTCCTCTATCAAATATAAGCCTACACACCCAAGAAGCTCAGCCTACAGATCAGAAGCTATAGCAAAAGATGTTTCCCCCAAAAAATGTTCAGCCCTTTTCCCAGACCTCGAGTTGGTACCTTTTAGTTTCTGAATGTCTTCTTTGAATGTGTCTGTTTACCTTAGGCCTTTGGCCACATGCATAGTCTCTGCTTACACTGTGACTTGTGATGACTGCCTTGGGTTGTGCAGTTTCAGCTCAGTCTCTGGATGTGCTTTGGTATAATGGCCAAGACATAAGTAAGTGGTCAACTTGTCTATGTGACTAATCCCTGATAAAATCCCCAAATAGGACTGGGTGGGATTCTCTGATAATGCCCTGTTTATTTTCACCAATTGTTTGAAGAAAGAGCCAAGAGCAATAGGTATGCACTGAAAGAAAGCAATCAAGGTTTATGCAAGATTACCATGCACTTGGCCTTATGCAACTTGTGTCTTGATTGATTTTAGTGGATTGTTTCATAGTGATAATCTGTAATGGTTAGTACAAAGAGTTTTCTGAGTTCTTTAAGTCTTTCAGAAATCACTAAACCCAAAGATGGTTTCGGGGACCCCCGAATGTGCATTTG
>PVLC010040925.1:0-13623 GCA_004027655.1 Graphiurus murinus
GCTTGGTAATTTTCAGGAACCGGCTAATTGTTAAAACCCACTGCCAAGGGATTTCAAGAAGCAAAGGTATCAGAATTTTGAATACAAAGTTTCAAAGAAGAGGAATGAAGTGCTCTGGCACTAGTGTTTGTGAGCTCTGCCAAGAGTGGACGCACTCAGAATGTGATGACCATAGTCACTGTGAATGTGCTGAAGCGCACAGTTGTCAACGCTGTGCACTTAATTTTTAATGGCTTATCTCCACGTCAGTTTTTTTTGAAATCTTGGGTTCATGCACTGTGGGCATTTTTAAGATCCACATTCTTGGTAACAAAATGAGCTGTAAATAAGTGTGAACACTCATACAGCTTTCACAGTAATCAGGCAAATATGCACTTGATCTCCTTGGTGTTAAGAGGCCTGCTGCAGACAGGAAGGGAATGCTGTTCTTCTGTTTGTCGTGTGTTGTAATTACAGCTGATCGTTCAGATTCGAGCCTCAACTAGAAGAAGGTGCTTTTTATGTCTGTGACTGAATTAAGAACCTGACTCTTCAAAATACTCTTGACATAGTTAGAAGGCAGAAAAAATTGATAAAGCTAAATGTGTCAAATTGAATTTAGAAAATATGTTGTATTTAAAGAAAAAACAAGTTGTTAAAGATACTTTAAAGATTAATTTCACTTTCAAACTTGTAAATTTTTTTGGATAGATTAATTTATACACTGCTTTTTTTTTTTTTTTTTTCCCTCTCTTTTTTCTTTCTATGGTACTGGGGATTAAACCCAGAGACATTCTACCTTTGACCCCAGCCTGATTTTATTTCTTATTTGGAAACAGGGTCTCGCTAGATTGGTGAGAGGCTCACTAATTGCTGAGGCTGTCCTCGGACCTGCAGTCCTCCTGTCTCAGCCTCCCAAGCATGTGTGGGGCCCTGGGTCAGTCCTAGCACCAAGAAAAATAAACAAAAAACAAACAACAACCCAGGCATGTACTACTGCACCTAGTTTGAAAGTAATCTTTAAGAGACTCTTTTGCAACAATTTCCAACATTAGAAGTTGTGAGGTTATAGACTTCCCCACTCCCAGAATGAGAACTACATCTGTATTAAACTTCCTTGTTTGTCTTCTCCGCAACTTGTAAGGTGGGGTCTTTGTGCATCTCAAACTGCATTGATTTTCAGTTATTTCAAGCAGAAGTGTCTTTCCTGAATGGTTGTTTGTTGTTCAGATAAATCAGTATAATATGAGACTTCTGCAGTGCTCACATAAAAGTGATGCCTTCTCTTCAGGACAGTTTTGGAAGACAAGCTCATCTTCTGTCTGGACATATAAGATAATGAAAATTTGATGAAGGTAGCAAATTGGTACTAGGACTGGATGCATTTACTTTTAAACCTGGAATTTGAAGTTTCGAACAAATAGCCTATTTATTTTATTTTATTTTCTTTATGTGGTACTGAGGATTGAATCCAGGGTCATTCTACCTCTGAACTACACCCCTAGTCCTATTTTTTATTCTTTATTTTGAAACAGAGCCTCGCTAAATTGCAGAGACCCTCACTAAGTAGCTAGGCTGACTGCGAACTTGGATCCTCCTGTCTCAGCCTCCAAGTATTGGGATTACAAGTGTGTGCCACCACACCCAGCTAACTAGTAGCCTATTAAATAGCATTTCTTTCCATAGTTTGGGCTGGGGATATAGGTCTGTGATGGAGCACTTGTCTAGCATGTGTGGGGCCCTGGGTCAGTCCCAGCACCAAGAAAAACAAACAAACAAACAACTAAAACCACAAAACAAAAAACTCAGGTCTGACAAATGTTTTGCCAGGTGTACTGGCACACACCTATATTCCCAGTACTTGGGAGGCTGAGACAGGAGGATTGCATGTATGCAGTCAGCCTCAGCAACTTAGGCTTTCTTCAGTTTAGTGAGATCCTGTTTCAAAATAAAATAGGTCTGGGGTTGTATCTCACAGGTAGAATGCCCCTGGGTTCAATCCAAAGTACCATATACACACACAAAAAAGAATAATATAGGGCTAGGAGTGTAGTTTAAAGGTAGAATGTCCCTTAGTTCAATCCCTACTACCACACAAAAAAATTGTCTAATAGGACATTGAAGATGCTGCTTTGATACTGATTCTCAAACCCCTTTTATTTTCACAATGTAAAATAATAGATTAGTTATATAAAACATTAAAGTATCTTGAACTTAGCCGGGCGTGGTGGCACACACTTGTAATCCCAGCATTTGGGAGGCTGAGACCGGAGGATCCAGGTTCGAGGCCAGCCTCAGCTACCTAGTGAGGCATTCTACAACTTAGTGAGATCCTGTTTCAAAATAAAGAATAAAAAATAGGGCTGGAGGTGTAGCTCGGAGGTAAAATGCCCCTGAGTTCAATCCCCAGTACTGCAAAAAAAAAAAAAAAAAAGTATCTTCTTGAACTTTGAAGAAAATTAGATGCTGATTCAGGCACTGTGTCACAGGATATACCCAAATTTAAAATAGGGAATATCTAATGTTATTTAACTGCAGAGGGGAGATTTAGAATTTATGTTGGAGATTCTTACACTTAACTTTAGTGCTTTGTACTGCCATGTGACCCTCACTTGCTCTCAGCTTAAGGTGTTTCTGCTCTGGCTGAGCAGGAGGGACCCAGAGGTTTGAATTCGCTCTGAGGTTGGTTTGTGTCACCACTGCTGGTGGAGTCCAAGAGGAATTCCATTTGCTTGATCTTTCTTCTTCTTTTTTTTTTTTTTTTTTTGTGGTACTGGGGATTGAACCCAGGAGCATTCTATCTCTGAGCCACATTCCCAGCCCTATTTTTTATTCTTTATTTTGAAACAGGGTCTCACTAAGTTGCAGAGGACCTAAGTAGCTGAGACTGGCCTTGAACCTGTGATCCTTCGGTCTCAGCCTCCCAAGAATTGGGATTACAAGCATGGGTCATCAAGCCAGGCTCCATTTGCTTGATCTTTCAAGAGGTTGACGGTGTCCCCTAAAAATTGACCTTGACCCATGGATGGAGTTGGGTTTCTCCCTGGTGCCCTAAGACCTGCTGGAGAAGTCTCAACAGGAACCAGATGTTGGCCAGTCATTGTAGGACCTTGTTCTGATGGAGACCTCTAGACTGCCCCATCTGTGTCACTGTGCATCAATAAAACCAGGCTGGCCTTGAGTAGGCATTGAGCTTTTGGGTTTTTGTTTGTTTTGTTTTGTTTGTTTTTGGGGGCTTTTGTGTTGTTTTTGGTACTGGGGATTGAACTCAGGGGTATTCTACCTCTGAGCTATACTCCTAGCCCTCCTTATTTTTATTTTGAAGCAGGGTTTCACTAAGTTGCTGAGGCTGGCCACCAACCTGTAATCTTCCTATCTCAGCCTCCCAAGTGCTGGAATTACAGATGTGCACCACTAAGCCCAGCCTTGAGCTTTTGTTTCTGACTAGAAAGATGTTATACTTGTGCTTAGGAGAAGACTCTGCTGTTAGACTGCCTGGCCTCAAATTCCTCCCTTACCATTTATTTTTTAATTGCTTGACTTTGAGCAGATTAACCTTTCTGTATCTCCATTATTTCCTCCTCCTCCTCCTCCTCCGGGGTGGAACCCAGGGGCATTCTACCTCCAAGCTACACGTACAACCCCTTTTATTTTTTATTTTTGAAACAAGGTCTTGCTAGGTTGCGGTCAGCCTGGGTAATTTAGCAAGACCCTGTTTCAAAATAAAAAGGACTGGGGATATAGCTCAGTGGTATGATGCCCCTGGGTTCAATCTCCAGTACTGCAAAATGAATGAATGAATGAATGAGTGAATGAATGAATGAATGAATGAATGACAGAACAATAATATATACTACATAGGAGTGACTAAGTCTTACATGTGGCTTAATGATGCCTGGCACATCATAAGACTAAGTAAATGTTAGCCACCATCAGCTCCTTTCTTTCTCCCTCTCCCTCCTCCCCAACCTCAGTTGTCTTGCACATTTGCACACTCTATTCTTTGTCTGAGATGCTTGTTGATCATTATCAACACCCAGAGCACTGTCTTCCACTGAGCAAGACAGAGCTGTAGTAGCACAAACTATTCTGCTACTCCTGGGGCATTCTGGTGACTACAGAGTTTGCTTGGATCATTCCAAGCCAATGGTGGGGATTCCCTAAGCCAGAAACAGCTATGTATAGATTTTTTCCACCTAACTTCATAAGATGAGCAGAGAACACTCCCCCCTCCCCTATGGTACTGGGGATTGAACCCAGAGGTATTCTACCTTTGACCCCAGCCTGATTTTATTTCTTATTTGGAAACTGGGTTTCACTAGGCTGATGAGAGTCACTACTTGCTGAGGCTGTCCTTGAACCTGGGATCCTTTTGTCTCTGCCTCCCAAGTACTGGGATTATAGGTATGTGCCACCATGCCCTGCTGAGAACATATATTCTTTAAGCCCACAGTATTCCCTCCCTCTCCCTCTCCCTCTCCCTCTCCCTCTCCCTCTCCCTCTCCCTCTCACTCTCACTCTCACTCTCTTTCTCTACCTCTCTCTTTCCCCAGGGTTATTTTACTTCTGAGCTACATCCTCAGCCTTTTTATTTTGAAACAGGGCCTCATTAAATTGCTTAGGGTCTCACTAAATTACTGAGGCTAACCTAGAACCTGGGGTTCTCCTGTCTCAGCCTCCCAAGTACTGAGATTACAGGCATGTGTCACTATACCTGGAGGTTTTTAAAAAAAATTTTCACTGCCACTAACAGTCTACATCTTTGCATCTGCAGGCTAAACATCCCTAATCTAAAAATCTGGTAGCCAAAATGCTCCAAAATCTAAACCTTCTTATGCACTGACATGACACTCAAAAATTTTTGGATTTTGGAGTATTTCAAATTTCAAAGCATTTTGGCTTTGGGTTTTCAATGAGGAATGCTCAACTGATAAAGTCTAGGCAAAAATTCCAGAATCCCAAATCTTCAAAATCTGAAATGCTTCTGTTCCTAAGGGATACAAAACCTGAATTTCTTTTCTTTTTTTCTTTGCAGTACTGGGGATTGAACTCAGGGGCATTCTACTTCTGAGCTATACCCCCAGCCCTATTTTTTATTCTTTATTTTGAAACAGGGTCTCACTAAGTTGCGGAGGGCCTCACTAGGTAGCTGAGGCTGGCCTCGAACCCAGATCCTCCGGTCTCAGCCTCTCAAATGCTGGGATTACAAGCATGCGCCACCATGCCTGGCTCCTGAATTTCTTCTTGAAAAAAACAAAACTGATTTTCCCCTCTCCCCTCTTGCCAGTCTCCATTCCCTCCAAGCCACCTAAGATTATCTTAAGTATTATTGCAACAATTTCTTATTTCAGAAATTTATTGTGCTGCAGTGTCTTAAGACATTTGCTAATGACTTTTTTTCTTATTTTGGTAATGGAGATTGAACTCAGGTGCATTCTACCTCCAAGCTACACCCCGGTCTTTTTTTTTCTTTCTCTTTTTTGGAAAACAAAAGTCTTGCTAAATTACTGAGGCTGACCTTGAACCCAAGATCCTCCAGTCTCAGCCTTCCAATTACTGGAACTACAGGAGTGTGCCACCACACCCAGTGCTAACATGACATTTAAGCCTCTTCACCCTCCTATTGAGATTCCTCTCTGAGAGCCCCAACTCCATGCCTTTTCCTAAATACATCTTACAGTTTCCTCTCCTGGTACATTTTTACATGTGTTGATATTACTCATTCCATGAGCTCTTTCTTCCTCCCCCTGCTTTTCCTGTCCCTTCTAGCATGCTTGCACACATGCATTCTCTCTCTCCAAGTCCCCAATCCAGGACTACCTGCTCTAGATACTTCTCTGCTGTCTGCCAGTTCCAGTCACTCCCTCTTGTGTGCTCATAATCTATTTCTGAACCTTCAGGAACGTACCAGTTACAGTTTGAGATGATTACTCAGCTTATCTACCAGATAATGAGGTTCCCTGAGCCAGGAAGTGCCTTTTATCATCCCCTAATGCTTCGTATAGTCTTGCAGTTGCAGGCGCCCAATCAACACTTAACAAATCAAATTGCATATACCTTGATTTGGGCAAACATAGTAAAAACCCTGGATTTTTAGCAAAGATAAACATGAGTATCATTTATTCACACTGTAGGGAGATTCGCAGTAAGATTTCTCTATCTATAGACATCCCCTCTGCATGAAAGAAAGACTCGGTTTCCATAAAATTTTAAGTCTACACTTATTTTATGGAAAAGACCATGAAGTAGTGTACAAGGTGATTGTGACTATGCACCAACCTGCGTCCAGTGTGCTGGCTCAGTAACTTTGAGTTGCTAACTCATTTCACCCTTGCAATTACCACTAGCCACTGCACATAAGGGAACTGAAACTTGAGCTCAAATAAAATTGGCAAGAGCCTGTAATCCAGTACTTAGGAGGCTGAGACAGAAGGATTACAGGTTCAAGACCAGCCCAGCTACTTAGCGAGAATATCTTTAAAACAGGGGGTCACTAACAACTTAGGGGGTTGTTAATGACCCCCTGTTTTAAAACAAAAAAATAAAATAAGAAGGGCTGAGGGTATAATACGTTAGAGTGCCCCTGGGTTCAATCCCCAATACCTCAACATCAACAACAAAAATCACTTAGCAAGATTAAGACTCATATAGGTATTTGACTCCAGAGACCCTGATCCCGTGGCTCCTGCACTAGAAGACTTGAGTTGTAGGGGTTGGAGTTCTTGTTTACCACTTGTTTCTCCAGGCCTTCCTACAGGACAGGGATATTTCGAAAATAAAATGGGGTTCTGAGGAATCACTCACTTACAGAGTACTGGTATAAATTTTAAAGTTTGAAAAATGCTTTTTAAACTGGGCATGGTGATGCATGCTTTAATCCCAGTACTTGGGAGGCTGAGACCGGAGGATCCAGGTTCGTGGCCAGACTCAGCCAGTTACTTGGTGAGTTCCTCCGCAAGTTAATGAGACCCTGTTTCAAAATAAAGAATAAAAAATAGGACTGGGAGCCAGGTGTGATGGCGAACGCTTGTAATCCCAGCATTTGGGAGGCTGAGACTGGAGAATCCGGGTTCGCTGCCAGCCCCAGCTACCTAGTGAGGCACTCTGCAACTTAGTGAGACCCTGTTTCAAAATAAACAATAAAAAATAGGGCTGGAGGTATAGCTCGGAGGTAGAATGCCCCTGGGTTCAATCCCCAGTACCGCAAAAAAAAAAAAAAAAAAAAAAGCCTTTTAGTCAGAGGCAGGGTAGACAGCGAGGGAAGGAAACTGGCTCACTACAGAATCCTCCTTGCAGTCAGTTAAATCAATCACATTCCGCTAAGTGGTTTGCACTGTAGGAAAATCAGCAAGATGAAGAATTGTTCTCCTACATTCCCTATACCTTCACCTCCAACTCCAATGATTTGTTTTTGTAACTATTGTCAGTGACTTAGAAATACAATGATGTGAAATCAACTGTTAGTGTTTATATTATACTAGAAACAAGAGAAATGGGAAACATAGGAACTAATGGTAAGAGTTTTGAGTCCTCATCACAAGATTTCTCTGATCATTTTTTAGAATGGTTTGCATCTGACATACTGCAATAAAATCTAATCATAATGCCTCTTGATATTTTTAAAAGCCCAAGGAGAGAAACAAAGGATTGGAAGCCTGTATTTTATAAATGGTTCATGTTTCTCAGACATATTATAAAATAGAATTGCAAGTTTTTAAAGATAAAACAAAAGCCTTCAAAGGGATTTCTAACATATAAAAGGTTATGTCAGCCAGAAGTTCTACTCTAGGTATTCATTAACATAACCATAGGTCTCCCAGAGGAAAAGCTTTTGACCTCTTCCTCCCCCTACCCCCTCCCCAATACCTCCCCCAGACACACTGTGATTAGGTTTCTGTGATTGCCATCATTTGGTGGGAGAAAAGTAATGGCTCAGGTGGGTACCAAGCCCCAGCGTGGAGGCTCTTACTGATCTGGGTCCCAGAGCCCCAAGGAAAGCTGCAGCTTTGTCTAGAAATTCATCAGGTTCATTTATCATCTGCCACTGTGTTTTTTGTCTGGGAACCAGAGACTAAAACTCTCTAGGGATACCACTTAGATTGTTATGTGACCATGGTTTTAATGGCACAGTCCTGGAATATCCCTTTTTTATGCTAATTTCCCTCCTTTTCAAAGAAAATGGCCCTGAAAATTCAGTAATTTTGTACAATGACCCTACTGCAATTAGCAAGGGAGGACCAACTCTGCCATTTGACTGCATTGAAAAACCAAATGGTAAATGCCACAAATCTAATGGCATCTGCAGCTTCAGCGTTTCTAAGCACAAAGCTCACCACGCAGGGTGCCACTTTCCTGGCAGCAGATAGTGTGGCTGGCCCTGCCAGTGGCACTCCCAGGGGGAGTCACTGAGGCCCCCAGGCATGTTTTATCTGTCCTGAGAAATTACACAGCAGAAAAGGCTCCACTAGACTAATGGGGATTGTAGGAAGTTTTTGTTGTTGTTTTAACTTTTAATATATGTCAAACTTTTCAGGAATTAGATTTTTATCTGGTGTCTGTTTTTTTTGGGTACTGGGGATTGAACCCAGGGGCATTCTACCTCTGAGCTACACTCCCAGCCCTATTTTTTATTTTTTATTTTTGAAAAAGGGTTTCTATAAATTGCAGAGGGCCTCAGTAAGTAGCTGAGGCTGGCTGTGAACCTGTAATCCCTGTTATAGGTCAGCAGGATACCTTTTGTGGGTCCTTGGCCTCTGTGGCAAAAAAAAATTTCAACCTGTGCCAGTCAGGGACAAAGGCAGATTTTTTTTGTTTGTTTTTTTCAGCACTGGGGATTGAACTCAGGGGCAATCTATCTCCGAGCTATAACCCCAGCCCTATTTTTATTCTTTATTTTGAAACAGAGTCTCACTAAGTTGCGGAGTGCCTCACTAGGTAGCTGAGGCTGGCCGCGAACCCGGATCCTCCGGTCTCAGCCTCCCGAATGCTGGGATTACAAGCGTGGGCCACCACGCCCGGCTTAAGTCGGGAGTTTTATTTAGGAAAGTAAGGCACTCAAGAGAGAATACAGGTGAGGGGAGATCTTTGGGGCCAAGAGAGTCTTTGTCGCCTTTTCAGTCCTTATATAGAACTCCCAAGAAGGGGTGGGCACATGGGAGTCTAGACCTCCTCTTCCTCAGGTTTCAATGATGGGTGGTGGCTGGGTGAGGTCTGACCTTGTGCTCTGGATCTCAGGGATCTCAGGTGGGATGAGTGGTCATGAGATTAAGTTAGAGATTATGAACTCTCCAGTTTTTAAAACTATATTTTTCCTTTTCCTTCCCAATCTGTCTCCTTTCTGCCTAAATTTTTATTCCTTCTATTCTATACCTCATCACTCCTGTCTCAACCTCCCAAGTACTGGGATTACAAGCATGTGCCACCACTCCTGTCTATATGTCTCTGTTTTTTACAATTAATGGTGTGGTTATGGGGGGAGGGTGATGCTTTTTTTTTTTTTTCCTCTAACAATATGCGTAACATTTTAAAACGTGTTCCTTTTACAGATGAAATAATATAATTTAATCACTTTAAAGATCAAAACTCCATACCCACCTGAAATTATCTGACATGCTTTTTACCTGAACCCTCTTTGCCTTGTGATGCCCAGAGACTTGGGCAGACAGTTCATGCAGAGTGGAGAAGTGCTATTAATTGCTGCACAGATTGTCAGATTGCCAGAGAATCCAGAGGATTCCAGGCTTGGCTTGGAGCAGGCAGTTTATTCTTCCTTGTAGGACAGCTCTCTTTATTCATGCAATGGAAAGATAAAGCATTTCCCTCTCAACTGCTAATGGAACCATAGCCTCAAATGGGATTGCTGAGAAGAACTGGCCTACTGTACTCAAAAAAGGCCATTCCTAGGGGTCCTGGTCCTTTATTCCTTTGTCCAGGAATCTGTCCATTATCTCCTAGTCTTGGTCCCATGTCTAATGCCAAATGCCACAATGCTGTTCCATTTGGTATTGCTGACAGCTCTTCCCACAGTCTAGGGCTGCCTGTTACATTCTATAAAAGGTAAAAAGTATTTATATGTCTCTGATTTTTTCTGCCTACCTAATGAAATGTTTGCCTCAGGCAGATGGGAATTTGTGACTGCAATGTAAGAGAGAACCTGTCTCACATATAAGGACAGAGATGAGGGAAAGCAGCAGGTTGGATGGCAGGTTCGTTGCAGTCACACATGCAGCACTACTGTTGTAAAGCTGACATCTCTGAGAAGTGTGAGTCTTATTTTTAGGGAGAGGTTGGATTTGGGTCTGACTTTGAATTTTCCAATCCAAGAACACTTCCCAGGACAAAGGATATAATCATAGTTAAAATGAGAAAGCAACGAGTACTCAATGAAATTTATCCTTGCAAATATTGTAGACCCTTCTTAAAAGTCAAGATGGAGAGTACTCACAGTTAACAGTAAAGTCAAACTACCATCACTTAACAACAGGATTCGTTCTGAGAAATGTGTCAGACGGCTGGGCATGGTGGCACACGCTTATAATCCCAGCATTTGGGAGGCTGAGACTGGAGGATCCGGGTTCACAGCCAGCCTCAGCTGCTAAGTGAGGCCCTCTGCAACTTAGTGAGATCCTGTTTCAAAATAAAGAATAAAAGGCCAGGCGTGGTGGCGCACACTTGTAATCCCAGCATTTGGGAGGCTGAGACCGGAGGATCCAGGTTTGCGCCCAGCCTCAGCTACCTAGTGAGGCACTCCACAACTTAGCAAGACCCTGTTTCAAAATAAAGAATAAAAATAGGGCTGGGGGTGTAGCTCGGAGGTAGAATGCCCCTGAGTTCAATCCCCAGGACTGCCAAAAAAAAAAAAAAAAAAAATAGGGCTGGGAGTGTAGGTAGAATGCCCCCAGGTTTCATCCCCAGTACCGCAAAAAAAAAAAAAAAAGAAGAAAAGAAATGTGTCAGTAGGTAATTTTGTCATTGTATAAACATCATAGAGTATATATATTTACACAAATCTAGCTGGTAGAGGTCAATCTGTAAACGTGACCTTTTGATGCAGTCAAGAGAAACAGTAAACCAGGTTTGGATCCCAGTACTTGGAAGGTTGAGACAGGATGGCAGGTGTGAGGCCAAACTCAGCAACAAATAGGGTTGGAGGTGTAGTTCAGAGGTAGAATGCCCCCAGATTCAGTAACCAGTACACAAAAAAAGAGACACAGTCTACATGTGATACATGAGATGGCAGCTGGTGTTACACAGCATGCTATTTTACAATAAACTTCCTTAAATATAAATTATAAGAAATGCATTCTAAAGTCATGACAAAAATACAGAATAGTAGCTGGGTGTGGTGGTTCATGCCTGTAATCCCAGTACTTGGGAGGCTAAGACAGGAGGATTGCAGATTGGAGACTAGCCTCAGTAGCATAGCAAGATGCTGTTTCAACATAAAAATAAAAAGGTCTGGGGGTGTAGCTTGGAGGTAGAATGCCCCTGGTTTCAATCCCTAGTACCACTCACACACACACACACACACACACATACACAAAAGATGGCTATGTTTCTGGTTTATATATTTAATATACCAAGCATTGTGTACTACATATAGTTGTATGTGCTACACTTTTATAAAACTGGCATCATGGGAATTTCATTGACATTAGCATCACCCTAAACACGTGAGAACATATTGTGTTATGACCTTATGATGGGTATGATGTCACTAGGCAATAGGGATTTTTCAACTCCATTATGATTTTATGAGACCACTGTAATACCCATGGCCTCTCATTAACCAAAATATTATTCTGCAGTGCATGACTATATCATTTGGGCAGGTGTGGACTGCAGAGGGCGTTCATAAGAATAGATACCTCTTCAAAGGCATCTGGCTGAATCGAGAACAGTGCTGGGGACGGACTCCTCTCAGTGGTTCCCACTGAATCATTGTTTCTTCTCATTCCCAGTCATATTTTTCTGTTTTCATCTCTCTTTTTTTTTTTTTTTTGTGGTACTGGGGATTGAACTCAGAGGCATTCTACCTCTGAGCTATACCCCCAGCCCTATTTTTCATTTTTTATTTTGAAACAGGGTCTCACTAAGTTGCAGAGTGCCTCACTAGGTAGCTGAGGCTGGCCACAAACCCGGATCCTCTGGTTTCATCCTCTCAAATGCTGGGAACTACAAGTGTGCACCACCATGCCCAGCTTCTTTTTTCTTTTAACTCTAGGAATGTAGTTATTAACTTTGAGTCTATGGAAAGGACTCTACATCTTTCAAACCTGAGACAGGCGATAATTTGGACTATTTGTCATAGGCAACCCTGCAGCCAGTGTTCCCTGCCCACCCCCTCCCAGCCTGACTCCCCACTGCCGCCAACTCTTAATCATGACCTCTGTTTAAAGAGTATGGCATATGCTACTCATGCTAGGATTTGGTGTGAGACAGATTGATGTCTGGGGCATAAGGTAATTAAAGAAGAGTATCTTTATAGCTGGGTGTGGTTGCCCACATTTATAATCTCAGAATTTGGAAGGCTGAGACTGGAGGATTACAGGTTTGAGGACAGCCTCAGCAATGTAGTGAGACTGAGCAACCTAGTGAGACCGTTTCAAACAAAAACAAAAATCTTCTCCCACTCTGTCGGCTCTCTGTTGATGTTCTTGATAGTTTCCTTTGTTGCACAAAAGCTCTTCAGTTTAATGCAATCCCATGTATTGATCTTCCTTTGAGTTGCTTATTCCTTTGGGGTCTTATTGAGAAAGTTTTTACCTGTGTCTATGTGTTGAACTGTTGGGCCTATGCCCTTTTCAAGTAGCTGTGAGGTCTCTGGCCTGACTTCCAGGTCTTTGATCCATCTTGAATTGACTCTTGTGCAGGGTGAGAAAGTGAGGTTTATTTCCATTTTTCTGCATATAGTTAACCAGTTTTGCCAACACCATTTGTTGAAGAGGCTATCTTTTTTCCAGTGTATGTTTTTGGCTCCTTTGTCAAAAATCAATCGACTGTAAGTATATGGGTCTGTTTCTGAGTCTTCTATTCTGTTCCATTGGTCTATGTGTCTGTTTTTGTGCCATTACCATGCTGTTTTTATTACTGTGGCTTTGTAGTAGAGTTTGAAGTCAAGTATTGTGATACCTCCTGCATGGTTCTTGTTGATAAGAACTACTTTGGCTATTCTGGGCTTTTTGTTGTTCCAAATGAATTTAAGGACTGATTTTTCTATGTCTGTGAGGAGTGACCTTGGTAATTTAATAGGCATCGCATTGAATCTGTAGAACACTTTTGGGAGAATGGCCATTTTGATGATATTTATTCTGCCTATCCAAGAGCATGGAAGATCTTTCCATCATCTAAGGTCTTCTTCGATTTCTTTTTTTTTTTTCAACTTTTTATAGTTTTACTTGTAGAGGTCTTTTACCTCCTTGGTTAGGTTTATTTCTAAGTATTTTACTTTTCAGGGTGCTAATGTGAGCAGAATTGTTTTCTGGATTTCTTTTTCAATGGATTTATGGTTGGCACATGGGAAAGCTTCTGATTTTTTAAGATTGATTTTGCATCCAGACACTTTGCTGAATTTGTTGATCAGTTCTATAAGCTTTTTTGTTGCATCTCAATAGAGAGCCCACAAAATAGGAGAAAATGAGCCGG
>PVLC010040926.1:0-13919 GCA_004027655.1 Graphiurus murinus
CCTCCACAGAGAGCTCTCCTTCTGGGAGGCCCGCTCCTCCACTTCCTGGGAGACCCCTGGCCCCTGAGTGAAGAGCCACTACCTGCTCCTATGGAGGGCTGGAATGTGGGATGAGGGCCTGGGATCATGTTTCCTCCTCTGCCTGACAAGCTCACTTCACCAAGGAGAGCTGAGCCCCTATAATTAGGACCAGCTGCCCCTCATGCTGGGGCATGTGGGATGTGTCTGTGGGAACAGGGCCACATGGTCCCCACTCACGTGACCTCCCCAGGGAAGACCCACTGCGGCCTCTCACATTACAATGAGGAAACTGAGGCCAGGTCGTGGACTCTCTCCTCCTCACACTCCTGTCCAGAATCCTCCTCTGGGAGACATGAGTTACCCTGCAGGTCCCAGGCCCCTTCTTGTCCCTGTCAAATGAGCCCAGAAGTAGGGAGCATAGCTCCTGAGACCAGGACATAGGACACCAGGGGGAGAGCAGCACGCCGCTGCCCTGGCTCCAGAGGGGCTATCACTGTGCCCTTGGACATACTACGTACACAAAGGACGATGCCCAACTCTGGCAGCTTCATGCTGTTTGTGGCAAACAAGGTGAGCCCCACAATGGGGAATTTCATCCAGTAGCACTATCGACATCCAGGCCAGAGGCAATGAGAGGATGCAGACAGGCCCAGATGCTAAAATGAAGCCCACGCAGGACATCTGGTGACAGACATCTCAAACCCAGCTCTTACTACTACTTAGAATCAGCACCTCATTAGCTTTGGCTGTGGACTTTCCCCAAAAGTCACGAAATCAAACTGCCAACAAATCCAATATCTGAACAATCTACAGACAGCCAGGTGGGCAGGGTGCAGGGGTGCAGCAGCAGGAGGAGGAAGAGGGAGGAGGAGCAGGGCTGTGGGCACAGTGCAGTGGTGGTGGTGGAGGTGCTGTGAGCACAGTGTGGGATGCACCATTTTCGGATTGTGAATGCTCCACCTGCAGCAGTGCAGAATTGGCATCTGTGCTGCGGAGTTCATCAGGGGCGAGCACTGAGCACCTCCTCACCACGCCTGCACAGGTGTGTGCTCGATCTCTTCCTACCTGTGCCCGTGTGTGTGTGTGTGTGTGTGTGTGTGTGTGTGTGTGTGTGTGTGCAGAGCACCTGAGCATGTGGCTGGTCTGTTGGGCATTTCCTTTTTCACATTCCACACCCTGTCACAGCTCTCCCTGTCCTGGGAAAACCCCAGTGCATTCTTAACCAAGCACCAACAGGAGCCAGCCTCGCCTAGCTCGGGGTCCCCTCAGGGAGAGCCCAGGCTTGAGGGGGTGACCTGCCCGGCTGGGGGTGCGGCCGGATGCTGGGGAACATTCCACACATGCCGGTTGCCCGCCCTCCTTCCCAGGCTGGGAACAGTCCCGCCCAGGAGGCCTCTGGCTGACCTGCGCTGGCGGGGCGTTCCTCTGGCCAGGGCTCCTGGCCACCATGCCCTTCCTCCCGATGCTCACCGGGAGTCCTGTCTGGGGTGGGGGCCACGTCACTGTGCAGCCCTGGGGGATGGTGGTCACTGATGAGCCCTGAGCAGCCAGCAGGCCTTCTGGCAAGGTGGGGAGGGGACAAGACAAGCCATATGGCCTCTCTGTGAGCCGAGGACCAGAGGCCAGGAACTGCGGCCCCTCCCGAGAGAGCCTGCCACTGCAGTATCACAGTGGCTGTCGGGGGTTGCCAAATTGCCCTGCGGGAATTGCCCTGCATTCCTGCCAGCTTCCCTGGATACATGGCGGTTCAGCAAGGCCTCTGGCAATGAACAGGTGCCTAGCAGTGGCTGGAGGATGAAGCCCCACCTGCACAGCACTTCTCCAACAGGCATCTGTCTCCCATTTTCTCCAAGTTCAAAGGCAGACAGCCGTCAGGCAGCAGCACAGGGTAGGCAGGCTGCAGTTGAGTGTGCTCTCATCTGCATGGAGGAGGCCACTGTCCTGGGAGGTGGGAGGCATGTCACACTGCCCAGCCCTCTGCCCAGCTTGCCTCGATTGAAGCCATGTGTCTGACCCTAGACTTCTGGGGATGGCCGCAGGTGGACCTTGGATTTGGGGACTGTCTGTGAGCCCCTTGCAGGGCCAAGCATATTCTCCTGGAGCCTCAGCAACTCCTGATGGGCCAATTGGTCAGGACACTGAGCTGTGCGCAGACTCAGGCCCTGGTTAGGAATGGGGCTCTCAGAGCTTCTTGGCCAATCCTAAGGGACATCAATGACCTATCAGAAGCTCTGTAGCTCCCAAAACATTCTACAAACTGAACTGACCTAATACTCAAAATTCAAAGCTGCACAGTACTGGCTATCCACCCACCTAATACAGGACATTTATCAAAGTCTTACAGGGCTGTGGGGCTGCCCCATCAAGGCACAGGGGTGCTTAATCTTCAAAGTGAGGGTTCCTACCCTTTTTTTTTTGTGGTACTGGGGATTGAACTCAGGGGCATTCTACCTCGGAGCTACACCCCCAGCCCTATTTTTTATTCTTTATTTTGAAACCGAGTCTCACGAAGTTGCGGAGTGCCTCACTAGGTAGCTGAGGCTGGCCACGAACCCGGATCCTCCGGTCTCAGCCTCCCGAATGCTGGGATTATAAGCGTGCGCCACCACGCCCGGCCTTACCCTTCTTTTTAAGTATTCAGGAGTAAAGCCAGGGGCATTCTACCTCTAAGCTATGCCCCCAGCCCTATTTTATTTTTTATTTTGAAACAGGGTCTCACTAAATTGCAGAGGGCTTCACTAAGATGCTGAAGTTGGCTGCAAACCTATGGTCCTCCTATCTCAGCCTCCCAAATACTAAGATTACAAGCATGCATCACCATGCCCAGCTGGGCCTCCTACTCTTTAGGCAAGAAGTGGGCACAGACTTAGCTGACCATACAGTGGTGATCAGCGGCCCTCCTGCACACTGGATACTGGTGGGACTGTCAGCTGCAGACTTGTAGTGATGTCTCCTTTATGTTGTTCCAGGCCTGCGTCCCCCTCCCCAAATCTCCATCTTCTCTCCTGCAGGTGCCCACACCTTCCTGCGACTGCTGCCTTCAGTGGGACCCTTCCTGGCCTAGCCGGACTGTCCACATGGTCCTCTGTCTCCTGGGTGCTGCTCTCCTCAGCTCATTCTGTTTCCTATCTCAATGCCTGGGGGCCTGGCTTGCCTTGACGGGCTCTGAAGGGGGCTAACTGGGGTACAGAGCTAGAGGCAGGTGCCTAGCAATAGTGGCAGGCATTGGGGGCAAAGGAAGTCAACAAGTCAAAGCATGTTCCCTGTGAAGGGTTGGGTAGAGGGGCTGGAAATTAATCAAGTTTGTCCCCTAAACCAGAACGCCAGGTGTGTGCCTCAGGAGCAGATCCCACATACACGGGACAGGAAATCAGAAGGTGCGGAAAGCAAAGAGCAGGGTGTCTCACTGCCCAGCCCCAGGACTCACTCTTGGGCACATGGAACCCAGTCATCCAGTGACTTCCTGCTGAGGGAGGCCCAGCACTGTGGTAGGGTATAGCTCAGTGATAGATTGCTTGTCTAGCCTGCACAGACCCGGGATTCAGTTCCCAGCACTGAAACACACACACACACACACACACACACACACACACACACACACACACACTACAAAACTTACCTTCTTGACCCTTTTTAGGCATGCAGTTCAGTGGTACTAACTATATTCACAATGTTGTGCAACCCCCACATTCCAGATTCAAACCTTAATACCAGGTAGTCTATCTTGTTTTGTTGTTATTGTTTTTGCTTTTGCAGTACTGGGGATTGAACCCAGGGGCATTCTACATCCGAGCTAAACCCCCAGCCTTATTTTTTATTCCTTATTTTGAAACAGGGTCTCTCTAAGTTGAGGAGGGCCTCACTAAGTAGCTGAGGCTGTTCGAGAACCCGGATCCTCCAGTCTCAGCCTCCCAAGTACTGGGATTACAAGAGTGCACCACCACGCCTGACTAGTCTATCTTTTTTAAAGTTTCTGTCTTTAAAGGCATTTGTCCACCTCTCTGGAACATTCTCTATCTATCTATCTATCTATTTATCTTTCTTTTGGTACTGGGGATTGAATCGGTGGGGGGCAGGGGCAGTTCTACCTCTGAGCTACAGGTCCAACCCTTTTTATCTTTTATTTTGAAACAGAGTCTTCCTAAGTGACTGAGACTGGCCTTGAACCTTCTATCCTCCTGTCTCAAACACTGGGATTATAGGCATGTGCCACCACACCGGCTTTATCTTATTCTTTTTTTGGGGGGGGGGTACTGGGGATTGAACTCAGGGGCATTCTACCTCCGAGCTACACCCCCAGCCCTATTTTTTATTCTTTATTTTGAAACCGAGTCTCACTAAGTTGTGGAGTGTCTCACTAGGTAGCTGAGGCTGGCCACGAACCTGGATCCTCCTGTCTCAGCCTCCCGAATGCTGGGATTACAAGTGTGCGCCACCACGCCCGGCTTTTTATCTTATTCTTGATATTGGTGTTTTCTCTGTTTTTTTCCCTTTCAGTCTGGCAAGATGTTAATCAATTTCATTTATTTTCTCAAAGAACCATCTTTTGGTTTTATTGATTATTTATATATACATATGTGTGTGTATAATATGTGTGTGTGTATGTGTGTATGTGTGTGTGTGTGTGTGTGTGCATGTGCGTGTATTCAGGGGCATTCTACCTCTGAGCTACACCCCCATTCTTATTTTATGTTTTATTTTGAAATAGGGTATCACTACGTTGGTGAGGCTGACCTCAAACCTGTGATTCTCCTGTCTCAGCCTCCTTGAGATTACAGGTATGTGCCACCATGCTTGGCTTTATTGATTATTTATATCTTTATTTTATTTTCTCCTCTGACATTATTTCCTTTTTTTCTGCTTTTTAATTTAATTTTGCTATATCTTATTCATTTTCTACTTTGTTATACTTTGGATCTGAAATGTTCCCCAGAGGTTCATGTGTTAAAGATTTAGTCTCCAGCTGGTGGCCCTATTGGGAGGTGGTGGAAATGGTAAGGAGGCATGGCCTAGTTTGAAGAAGTAGGTCACTGGAGTGTACCCTCAAAGAGGATATCTCCTCCCTGGTCCCTTTCTCTCTTCTCTCTCCATCAGGCTCTATCTGGGCTCTTTCTTCCCATGTCTTTCCTGGAAACTGCACAATCATAGGGCTACCTCAATTTCTTTCCTATCTCTCTGGGATTACAATCATTCGTTGCCTGATGTTTGAGTCTTAAAAACCAGCTTCCTAGCTGTGGCCCATGCTTGTAATCCCAATACTTGGGAAGCTGAGACAGGAAGATTACAGGTTTGTGGTCAGCCTCAGCAACTTAGTGAGGCCCCCCACAACTAGTCTGTCTCAAAAGAAAATAGGGCTAGGGGTATAGATTCAGAGGTAGAATGCTCCTGGGTTCAATCCTTAGCACCAAACAAAACAAAACAAAAAACTCTGGCTTCCTGTATTTATTCTTTCTGAAATTTGTGGTTGTTTCAGGTGGGAGATCAATTTAGCCTTTGTTAATATATCTTAGCTTTATTATTTTATTTTTAGAAATCAAAAGTAGCCTCCCTCCCCCCCTCCCTCCCTTCCTCCTTCTCTGAATGGGATTGAACTAGGGCCATTCTAACTCTGAGCTATAACCCCATCCTTTTTTATTTTTTATTTTGAAACAGAGTCTTCCTAAGTTACCACCTGCTAGTCTCAAACCTGCAATCCTCCTCCCAAGTACTAGGATTACAAGTATGTTCCACTATGCCCAGTAGCATTTTTCTTTTTAAAAAGCTGCATATATATAGCACAAAAGTAGACTCACACTTGTTTTCTAAGCGTTTCTTTTCTTCCCATCCTGGATAGTTTCTTTTTACTTACATTCTAGTTCATAGATTTTCTTTATTTGAATCTAAACTATTGTTAAAACCATTAAGTGGTTTCTGAATTTTTATTTTTGAGTTTTCATTTCTGGAAGTTCCATGATCTTAAAAAAATACTCCTTTATTTCCAGTTGCAAAAAATTGGCAAGCCTAGTTTTATCCCTTTGAGCGTAATACACACATTTATTTTATAGTTTCTGGCTGATAATTCAAGTATCTGGATTTCTTCATGTCTGTTTTCCTGTAGGTTCTCAGTTATGTTATACCATCTCATGTTCCTGGTCATCTTTGCCTATGTGCTGGAAAGGTGTTTAAATTTTATTTGTAGAAACATTTGAAGATAGAGGTGATCCTGTCTTTGTCCTAAGAAGATTTTGTTTGATTTTTTCTAAGCACATAGGCACACTAGACATCTGGACTTGCCTTATACTGGGTTCAGGGCTTGAGAACTTGATATTTTCCAAGTTCAAAAGTTTTGAGCCGCCCAGATGACTCAAAGCCGGGCTACAGTCCATCAAAGGGCTGGTTTACCTCTGATTCACCCCTATTCTTGAGGTGCATTTCTTCTTTGTCTTCAGGGAAAGCCTGTGTGGTTGATCATGGTCCACAATCCTTGGTGGGTCCTGGACTCCCATCTTGTTTCCCTAACCTAAAAAATGTCAAAACTGATGCAGAGGCTTTCTGCTGCCTCTTCTAAAAGGGCAGAACCCACCTCAGATGCTTGAATCTCCTTGCTCCTCTGGGTCTTATTCTGGTGACTCATCATCAAGTTTTAGGTATTTCTCGCTTCTATGGAGATGACTTTTACGTTTTGCCATTGTTATGGCTTGGATCTAGAATGTCCCCAAATGCTCATGTGTAGAAGGCTTGGTTCCCAGCTGGTGTTGCTACTGAGAGGTGGTGTGGACCTTAGGAAGCAGGGCCTTCCTGCAGGAAGTATGTCGCTGGCGATGTATCCTTGAAGGACATATCACCCCTCCCCCTCTCTTTCTTTGTTTCCCAGCCACCATGATATGAACAGCTTTGCCCCATCATTCATTTCCTGCCATGATGTTCTGCCTCACCACCATTCCAGAGCTACAGAGTCAAGTGGCCATGGGCTGAAACCTCTGGAACCATGATCCAAAATCAGTTTTTCCTCCTCTGAGTTGATTTTTTTCAGGTATTTTGTCACAGTGACACAAAGTTGACTAACACGTCAATGCTATGATATGTATGAAGCTCTATATCTCTAAAGACTGAATTCTGGGCTTTATTCCTGGAATAGACTGAATGTTTGTGCCCCCTGCCCAAATATTCATACATTGAAATCCTAATTCCCAGTGTGATGATATCCAGAAGTGAGACCTTTGGGAGGTGATTAGGGCATGACAGTGGAACCTTATGAATGGGATTAGAGGCTTTATAAAGGACCCCAGAGAGCACTCTCATCCTACTTCTACCCTGTGAGGTCAGAGCCAGCAGACAACAGTCTGCAACCTAGGAGGGAGCCCTCAGCTGAACCTGACCATGCCAGCTCCCTGACCTCAGACCTGCAGCCTCCAGAACTATGAGGAATGCGCTTCTGTTGTTTATAAGTCAGTCAAGATAAAGCATTTAATCCTAACAACCTGAGCTGATGAAAACAATTCCAGTATCCATCAACTTTTTGTCCCAGCTTATGTTCCATTAAGATTTTGTTTTTCTGAGGTGCTGAAGATTGAACCCAGGGACATTCTATTTTGGGGCAACATTCCCCAGCCCTATTTTATTTTTAATTTGGAAATGGTCTCATTGAATTGCTGAGAGCCTTGCTAAGTTGCTGAGGCTGACTTTGAACCTGCAGTCCTCCTGTCTCAGCCTCCCAAGTATTGGGATTACAGCATATGCCATCATACCCAGCTTCTGTTAATGTTTTAATTTCTATAGCATCATAATAAAATTTGAAAGCCGGGTGTGGTGGCGCATGCTTGTAATCCCAGCATTCGGGAGGCTGAGACCGGAGGATCTGGGTGCATGGCCAGCCTCAGCTACCTAGTGAGGCAGTCCGCAACTTAGTGAGACTTGGTTTCAAAATAAAGAATAAAAAATAGGGCTAGGGGTATAGCTCGGAGGTAGAATGCCCCTGAGTTCAATCCCCAGTACCGCAAAAAATAAAATAAAATAAAATTTGATATCTTGCGGGGAAATTTTATCTACCTTATTCTCCTTGCATCTTTACCCTTCCACATGCATTATAACTTGGGTTACAAGTCATGCGCCACCACGCACAGCTGTGAATTATAACTTTAAAAACAAGTTTTTATCATGCATTTAAAAACCATGTCAGAATTTTGATTGAAAATGTACTGAATCTACAGGTTGATTGGGGGGCATTGTATTTGTGACATTAAGTCTCTATCTATGAACACTGGATATCTCTCCATTCACCAAATTTTAACAATTCTCAATAAAGTTTTATAAACGTTCTCATTTTTTATTACATAATCTTTTGGAATCCTATATCTTGGTAAAAATAAGACTGTATGCACTTGTCAAAACTTGCAAGGAGAGGTACATTACCATGTGTAAATGAAGATTTAATTTTTTTTTTTTTTTTTTTGCGGTACTGGGGATGGAAACTGGGGACATTCTACCTCCAAACTACAGCCCCAGCCCTATTTTTTTATTCTTTATTTTGAAACAGGGTCTCACTAAGTTGCGGAGGGCCTCACTAAGCAGCTGAGGCTGGCCACAAACCCGTATCCTCCAGTCTCAGCCTCCCAAATGCTAGGACTACAAGCGTGCGCCACGCCCAGCTTGAAGATTTAATTTTTAAAAAGTTTTTGATGGCTGGATGGCACATGTATAAATAATAATGATTTCACAGAATTGAGCCTGCCACAAAGAAAGCTGAAAATATCAGGTTTTTCGACATAGAATTCTCAAACAGAACCAGCATGTCTGGGTCTGACTATCTAATAGAACTCCAAATCCACACGTGTTGGGTTGTGAGTGGGGCATTGTCACCTGCCCAGATTAGTCATCACGCATTCAGGTCAGGCACTCTCACCTGTTGGGGGGCACCATATGCTTCTAGGGCTCAGGTTCTGTCACATGTTCAAGTCATGGTCATCCTCACCCGCCGGAGGTGGTGCCATTTAGTGACACTACGGTCACCTGCTGGGGGCGCCATGGGGTATGCGGGGTTCAGGAACTGTCACGTGCCCAGTTTGCGCGCCCTGCTGGGGGCGCTGTCACTAGTCGGGTCAGGCGCCCTCACCTACTAAGGTGCAGTCATCTGCTGGGGGGGGCACCTCGGGCCTCATGGCCGCCCCTGCGTCCAGCCTGTACGTACCGCGACCCTCTGCCCTGGGGTTCCTGCTGCTCCTGCTCTTGAAGGTGCCCGCCTGGGTCTCAGCAGCAGTACACGGACATACCAGGAGCCAGGGGAATTCCCTGAGGAGTGACGTGGGTAGGTCCCCTTCCGGAAGTGGCCAGTGCCCCAGTCCCAGTGGTCCTGCCGGCTCTTTCCCACTGTGCGCTCTGTCTCTCCCTAGCCTGTGGCCAGCGCGTTGTTCAGGGCAAGGTCATGGGCGGCGACTCTGCGCCTGAGGGGAAGTGGCCGTGGCAGGTTAGCGTGCACTACGCCGGCATGCACGTCTGCGGCGGCTCCATCTTCAACGAATACTGGGTGTTGTCCGCCGCACATTGCTTCGGCAGGTGAGAGGGCTCGAGGTCGTGGGCCAGCCAGCACGACGTGTCCACAACAGCCTGGACGGGTGGGTCCGCTGCTGCAGCCCGGTCCCTACCAGCAACGTCGGGCCACACGAACACAGTCCTTCTCTACCGACCAGGACCCATCTGCACCCGGGAGGTTGGTCTCCACTTGCAAGGGCCCGCCCCACACCAGCAGCTCCGCCTAACTCAGAGGACCCCACAGGGCAAGGTCTGTGCTAGAGGTCGCGTACCATCCGAGGTCCCGGTGCTGGAGTCCGCAGCTTCCAGGAATCTCTGGAATCTCCATGGGCCCAAGTCAGACATCTTTCGGGGCAATTCTGCCACAGTTAGGTGGTCCCCACCGAGCTGTAGGTAGAGGCAGGCTTTTCGATCTGCCCGCAGGCCCTTCTGTGGGCTGGCGGTGGTGGTTGTGGGGATGGAGGCGGTTACCTGCAGCCGCTTCTGTTGTCGTCGCAGGGACAAGAGCATCGAAACCTTTGACATGTACGTGGGCATCATCAACCTCAGGCTAGCCACCAAGCACACCCAGTGGTTCGAGGTGAACCGGGTGATCCTGCACCCCACCTACGAAAAGCACCACCCGATCGGGGGGGACGTAGCGCTGGTGCAGTTGAAGAACCGTATTGAGTTTTCTGACTCGGT
Organism: Graphiurus murinus; assembly: GCA_004027655.1. Classification (NCBI taxonomy): domain Eukaryota; kingdom Metazoa; phylum Chordata; class Mammalia; order Rodentia; family Gliridae; genus Graphiurus; species Graphiurus murinus. The sequence goes on from PVLC010040926.1 coordinate 10,213, forward strand.
GCTCCCGGTCTGCCTGGCCCCTTCCAACCTCACATTTACCTCACCCTTGTCTTGTTGGGCTACTGGATGGGGCGTGGTCACTCCTCAAGGTGAGAACCAGGGCAAATCTCCTGGGAGCAGGTAGTAGAAAGGCAGTCCCAAGGGAGGGGGGCAGAGGGGAAGTGAGGGGTGAGAATTTAGGCAGAAAGATGCAAACTACAAAGAATCCATTGGAAATGCTACAAATACGCAGTATCTGAGATGCAAAATTCCTTTGAGGGAGTTATCAGCAGACTGAGAACAGCTGAAGGGGGAAAATCAGTGAACTTGAAAATAGGTCAAGGGAAATTATCCAAACAAAGAAAGTGTGGGCAGACTCCCCCAGGGGGGTGAGGGAGGTTTGGGTTCTGGAGGGGGGGGAAGCACGTGTCCTTTACTAGTGGGTGGGGTTTCTTCTGTGTTGGCTGGTTGCCCATGGGTGTCCCTGCTGCCTGTTCACCAAGGACCAGGACCTCATCTGCTCTGGGCAGGAGCCCTTACTTGGCCTCCCCTCTCCCCACAGGCAATACCACAGACATACTGCAGGAGGTCCAAGTGCCTTTGATCCCCAGGTTCCTGTGCCAGCTGCTCTATGGAAACCCAGCTTACATCCTGCCAGACATGATATGCGCCGGGGACATCTTTAAGAGGAAGAATGTGTGTGAGGTATGTCCCCACCTGACTGATTGGAGTTGGGACTGGGTGGAGGACCCTGGGGTGGTGGAGTGCAGATGGCGATGCATGAACACCTTGTACCTGCAACAGGCCTTGATCCTCCAGCTCCAGGGAGGGGTGAGTGGTGGAGTGTACCCTCCCTACTCCTGAGGGGTAGGCCCAGAGCTCCCAGATCACAGAAAATGCCTCTTCCTTTGCAGGGTGATTCTGGGGGCCCACTGGTGTGTGAACTGAACCACACCTGGTTGCAGATTGGAATTGTAAGCTGGGGCCGCGGGTGTGCCCAGCCCTTATTCCCTGGAGTGTATGCCCGGGTCTCCTATTTCTCAAGTTGGATCCGTGATACCATACAAATGACACCGATTCCTCCTCAGCCAGTCCCTTCCTTTTCCCCTGCTCTGGGGGCCATTTTTAGTGTCCTTGTGGCCACTCTGCCTGGCCTGGCAGTGTTTTGAGGGCTGAAATCCTCTCTCCCAGGCCCTGTTCCTGTCCAGCTGCAGCCCTCCAAGCCCCATGTAGCTCCTGCCAGTCTCTCCAGAGTCAGGTGAGGCTGAATGCTGGACCCAGAGGTTGAGTCTGTGAGGAGCTGAGCAAAAGAAGAAAGGGAGGAGGGTTAGGGACTGCCCAGGAAAGCAGAGGAGATGCAGAGGGAGAGCCAGGTTCAATATGATTATTAAATATTTGTGGAACAAACATGTTGGAAATTTTGCACTGGTCTTTCTACCTCAGAGTTGCTCCAAGTTCCTTCCCTCTTGCAAAGAGTGAATGTCTGCACAGGGCATGAGGGCCCATTCGTCCTCTCATATGGCTGCCGTCCAGGTGAGGTGGCTCCCTCAGCATGAAAGAAGAAGCACAGAGGAAATTGAGCCCTTCTAGAAATCAATGATTACACAGAGGCCACCAGGTGATCTGTGGGGTGCAGCCAAAGCTGTGAGGCAAGAGGAAAAGTCATTGTTTAAATGTTTAAACATATAAACAGAAAAGACTTTTGAAGATATTTAAAAATCCAATTTGGATCTGGGCATGGTGGCACACGCTGTAATCCCAGTACTTGGGAAGCTGAGACAGGAGGATTGCAGGTTTGCCACCAGCCTCAGCTATTTAGTGAGACCCTCCACAACTTAGTGAAATCCTGTTTCAAAATAAAGAATTAAAAATAAGAGCTGGGCGTGGTGGCGCACGCTTGTAATCCCAGCATTCGGGAGGCTGAGACTGGAGGATCTGGGTTCGAGGCCAGCCTCAGCTACCTAGTGAGGCACTCCGCAACTTAGTGAGACCCGGTTTCAAAATAAAGAATAAAAAATAGGGCTGGGGGAATAGCTCGGAGGTAGAATCCCCAGCTCCGCAAAAAAATAAAATAAAATAAAAAATAAAAATAGGGCTGGGGGTAGAATGCCCCTGGGTTCAATCCAAAGGAAAAAAAAAAATTCCAATTTGAAGAAGTAGAAAACATGAACTGAGAGTAGGTAGGCACAAGGAAGGAACTAAAAAGATATATGCAGAAATGCATTAGCCAAAGCCTGTACCAAAATGGATAGAGTTGGTCCTCTGTATCCGCAGGTTCTGCATCCCTGGATTCAACCAACCTTCTATTGAAAAGATTCCCCTCTTTCATAAAAATTTTGTTCCTATGGAACATGAACAAATTTGTTTTCCTTGTTACTTCCTAAATGATACAGGATAATCATTATTTACATCGAATTTGCTTTATATTAGGCATCATAAGTCATCTAGAGATGATTTAAAGTATGTGGGAGGAAGTACATAGGCTACATGCAAATATTATGCCCTTTTATATAAAGAACTTGAACATCTGTGGATTTTGGAGACTTCAGGGGTCCTGGAACCAATTCCCCAGAGATACCGAGGAATGCTGCCTTTGTTGTTGTTTACTGGGGATTGAACCCAGGGGCATTCTACCTCCAAGCTACACCCCCAGCCCTATTTTATTTTTTATTTTGAAACAGGATCTCACTAAGTTGCTGAAGCTAGCCACAAACCTGCAATCCTCCTGTCTCAGCCGCCCAAATACAAGGATTACAGGCATGCACCACTACACTCAGCTAAAATGCTGCTTTTGGACAAATTCAAAAAGTAGGAGGGAAATTGCTAACCTGATCAACACAGAAAATGAGAACAAAAATACACAAAACAACAAGTACCAAGGAGGAGCACATGCCTGTAATCCTGGCTCTTCAGGAGGCTGAGGCAAGACGGTTCAAAATTCAGGGTCAGACTGATTTTGCCCAGTTACATGGAGAAACTTTCCAAAGGAATGGAAAGTGTAGTTTTAATTATCTCCTCTTGTTTAAAAAAAAAAAAAAGACTTTATAGTATATTTAGAATATCCCGGAGTTACAATATGAAACTACCACAAATAGTAGAAAGTTCAGTAAAGTTGCTGGTAAAACATTACCAAAGCAGTCTATACCATTTAGAAAGCTTATAATGGAGCTGGGCGTGGTGGTGCACACTTGTAATCCCAGTACTTGGGAGGCTGAAACCGGAGGATCTGGGTTCTCGGCCAGCCTCAGCTACTTAGTGAGGCCCTCCGCAACTTAATGAGACCCTGTTTCAAACTAAAGAATAAAAATAGGACTGGGGATGTAGCTCGGAGGTAGAATGCCCCTGGGTTCAATCCCCAGTACTGCAAAAAAAAAAAAAAAAAAAAAAAAAAGAAAGAAAGCATATAATGGAAGAGGAGACATCCAATATGAGAGCAACAAAAAAGACTATATACCTATAGTCTTAAAAAGAAATGTGAAAATTTATATGAGAAACTCTTTAAGTACTTCTATTCTGCTGGGCGTGGTGGTGTGTACCAGTAATCCCAGCACTTGGAAGGCTGAGACAAGAGGATTGCAAATTCAAGGCCAGCATCAGCAACTTAGAGAGACCCTGTTTTAAAATAAAAAATAAAAAGGGCTAGGGTGTAGTTCAGAAGTAGAATGTCCTTGGGTTCAATTCCCAGTACCAAAACATAAAAATTAAACACAAATTTTAAAAATAACCAT
>PVLC010040927.1:0-13600 GCA_004027655.1 Graphiurus murinus
GCATTTGCTGCATAAGCAAAATTGAGAGGTTGGAGATGTTTGGGCTGAAGACAAACTTCAATAGTTATCTTTAGTAGCTAAAGAGCACCTGGGTAGAAAGTATATCAAAAGCTGGTAGTGGTGGCACATGCTTGTAATTCCAGTACTTAGGAGCCTGAGACAGGAAGATCGCAGGTTGCAGCCATCCTCAGCAACTTAGTGAGGCCCTCCACAACTCAGTGAGACACTGTTTCCAAATAAAATAATAAAAATAGGGCTGGGGGTGTAGCTCTAAAGTACATCCCCAGCCAAACACACACATGCACACGCAAACATGCACACACAAATGTGTATCAAAAGAAGAGAGGAACTGAACCCTGAGTGAGTGTTAGGAGTTCATCCAGGAAAGGCCGGGCAGGTGGGAGGCAAGGGCAGCATGCAGGGTCCAGTGGGTGAACCGTGCAGTGAGCTTTGTCGAGGCTGCTGACTGCATGTGTGGCGTTCCGCATAAAGCTGACAGGTTCTTCTGATCTTAGCATGGCAGGCCCCCCTCCTTCAGGAGTTTCTACCTCTTCTGTTGCCTGCTGGATGTTATTTTTACGTATCCTTAGCATGTAGAGAAGTGACATGTCTAGCAGATAACAAACATTTAATAAGAACAAATTGCCCCTCTCCTCCAGTAGTGGTCGGTAACTCCCTAAATTCTGTTCACCTGGTGAGTGTACCTCAAAGGATGTTGAACTTTCTTTTCTTTTCTTTTTTTTTTTTGCGGTACTGGGAATTGAACCCAGGAGCATTCTACCTACAAGCTACACACTCCAGCCCTATTTTTTATTCTTTATTTTGAAACAGGGTCTCACTGAGTAGCTGAGGCTGGCCATGAACCTGTGATCCTCTGGTCTCAGCCTCCCAAATACAGGGATTACAAGCATGTGCCACCATGCCCAGCTGAGCATTCTTTATTTATACGTCATTACTAAAATTACCTCTTGTTACCATCAAAAGCATTGTTACAAATTACATAGGAATTCATTGGTCATAGCTAATTTTTTATTTATCTTATTCTTGGTTTGAGGTGTCCATGTTATTAGTGTAGAAACCTGCTCTAGAACGGATAGTGTTTCTCCAGGTAGTTACACCTGACTGTCTTGTCTGTGTAGGATTCTGTATTAGGCAGTAAGATACAATCTAAGAAAGAGGGGTTATGGTCTGTATTCTCATGGAACTTCGGACAGTAAGAATAAACTCCATTTTGCTTTTGAATTCTGAAATAACATCAATCACATATACTGCATTTATTTTTCACCTTCTCTGGAGCATTTGATTTTGGTTGCTTTCACAGATGCACTTCATCGTTCGTTTATGTGTTTGATGTTTAAGGGACAAGCTTTGGAGCCCAAACAGGATGCTTTCCATGGCCAGGAAGCAGCAGTAATGATGGATCAGAAAGCAGCGCTGTATGGACAGACATACCCAGCACAGGCGCCTCCAATGCAAGGGGGCTTTAATCTTCAGGGACAGTCACCGTCTTTCAACTCTATGATGAATCAGATGAACCAGCAAGGCAGTTTTCCTCTCCAAGGAATGCACCCTAGGGCCAACATCATGAGACCACGGACGAACACCCCGAAGCAACTTAGAATGCAGCTTCAGCAGCGGCTGCAGGGCCAGCAGGTAACAGTCCTACGCTGGGCCGCAGCCCCGGGTGGCTTTGCCGTGTCTAGTTTACCAGGCTGTGTTCCTTGGTTGCTCTTACCTGTCTTTCCATCCCTCACCAAATTGGAGAAATTTCCCTTGGCTTCTGCATTTGCACGAATGGCTCCTTGTTAGGGAGCGCTTGTGCTGGGTTTGGATACTTTTCTACGATTATTCCATTGAGCAGGTTAAAAAGTAAAAATGTGAGAAAGGAGCCAGGTGGGGTAGCACACACTTGTAATCTCAGTACTTGGGAGGCTGAGACAGGAGGATTAAAGGCCAGGCTTAGCAACTTAGGGAGACCCTGTTTCCACATAAAAAAATAAAATCGCATTGTGGGTATAGCTCAGAGGTAGAAGGCACCTGAGTTTAATCTCCAGTACCACCAAAAAAAAAAAAAGTATATCTTGACAACTTTGTCATCTGTTAGATACTTTGTTTTTAAGTCCTTAATACTAATAACCAGATATTTAGCCCTTCTTGATTTTAGCATTTTTAATGCAACCTCTGCTTTCTAAATATTTTGTAGAATTGGAGCTCTTTTGTTGTTATTCTTTTTTATGGTATTAGGGATTGGACCTAGGGGTGTTCGACCTCCAGCCCTTTTTTATTTTTTACTTTGAAACAGGGTCTCACAGAGTTGCTGACAGCCTTGCCAAGTTGCTCAGGCTGGCCTTGAACCTGTGATCCTTCTGTCTTGGCCTCCCAAGTATTGGAATTTTAGTCCTGTGCCTCCAGGCCCAGCTAGGGCTCTTGCTTAATGTTACAAGATCTTCTGTTTTTCCCTCTGTGTCCTTAATTCCCAACTAATATTTTATTTTTATTTATTTATTTTTTTGTGGTACTGGGGATTGAACTCAGGGACATTCTACCTCCGAGCTACACCCCTAGCCCTATTTTTTATTCTTTATTTTGAAACAAGGTTTCATTAAGTTGCGGAATGCCTCACTAGGTAGCTGAGTCTGGCCTCGAACCCGGATCCACTGGTCTCAGCCTCCCAAATGCTGGGATTACAAGTGTGTGCCACCATGCCCGGCCCAACTAATATTTTAGAATATAATTATTTTTTACAGTTTTTGTTTAAAGTGTGCTGAATTGTTAAATAGATGAGTGAGTTCAGAGGCTAGTGAGCCAGCGCAGGAATATTCTTAAGAGGGTTTGGGTCCTAGGGAGAGCTGTGTTCTTGCATTCATGGGGTCATTTTACATTTTATCATTTCTTTCCACTAAAAGTTACTTAGGAAAAGAGAGGAAATGGTTTATTCATTATTGCTGTGACCCAGTTAAAGCTGTATTCTCATGTGCTGGAATAGTCCCAGGGAAAACCTGACTTTATAAATCCTTGGGATTCATCCCCTTAAAGATCTTCTTTAAGCTCCACACTTGCATCTCCCAATGCCAAGCGGCGAAGCTTCACATGCTAAGCAGGTCTTTTCCAGCAGTGTGAAAGAGTACAGTTCTATTTAGATATTACTTAACCAGGCTCATGGGTTTGCAGATCCATCCTGACCTCCCTGGGTGGTGCTGAGGGTCTCAAAAGCTGTTTGGGGCTCATTCACCTGCTCCTCTTGCATCCTAACTGACCTGTCTCTCCTCAGTTCTTGAATCAGAGCCGGCAAGCACTTGAAATGAAGATGGAGAGCCCTGCTGGCGGCGCTGCAGCGATGAGGCCCATGATGCAGCCCCCGGGGGGCTCCCAGGTGAGGAGGCTGAGCCTCTCCCCCCGGGTCACCGCCACATCCCAGCACAGGGCTGGCGCTCAGTCCTGCTGGTGAAGAGAGAAGAGCCCCTCTGGGCTTCCGCGTGTGAATCTGTTCCACAGCCCCATCGCTTTCCTCTTCCATTCTTACTCTGGGGGGTGATGGGAGGACTCAGGAGAGCAGGTTACTTTGTTAAAACCACTGAGGAGGTTTTTGTTTTGTTTTTAAACCCTAGTTCCTTCTGCTTTCAGTTGCCATGCTGTGAGACAAGCTAACACTTAGTTTGTTCAGAATTTCAAATCGTAACCTGTAAGTGCTTCTCTTCTTGGATTATGGCAGCACAGTCACTGGAGAAGAGAGCTCCTGCTCCCCACGAGAGGCCGTGTGACAGCTCTCGCTCTCCCTCCAGCAGGAGTCAGGCAGTATTGAGGCAGTTTCTTAATGTACAGTAGACAGGTGTCTATGAGACAGTCCTCTGTGGTTGGAAGTATTGCTCATAATTGTTTAAAAAAACTGTGAAATACCCAGTTTTCACCATCTTATGCCTACTTGGAAATGCTGATATTTACGTTTTCTTGATAATTGACATCCGATGTAAGCTCAGCTAGGGTTCCTTCCAAATAGATGATAAAAGTTTACTTTTTGAGATGATCATTCTCGGCTCAAAGCCCAAGTCTGCATCCTTGTTTATCTTTTTTGAGGGTCTAGTACTGGAGATTGAACCCGGGGCATTCTACCTATGAACTACACCCCTATTCCTTTTTTTAAAATTTTGAAATAGCATTTTGCTAAGTTGCAGAAGGTCTTGCTAAGTTGCTGAGGTTGACCTTGGACCTTCGATCCTCCTGTCTCAGCCTCCCAAGGGATTATAGACATGGGCCTCCATGCCTGGCTTCTTGTTTAATTTTTGATCATGTTACCACCTTGACTTTCAAACAGCTTTCTTCTTTTCTGCCTTTCTTTTCATGAGGTTTAAAGAAACAAAAGACCTGAGATCCTTGCTTAAACGAGTACAGCCCTCTCCTTTTTTTTTTCCTCCTTGATTTTTTGGGGGTATATATCCTTTTTTGGCATTGTGAACCCATAGGCATTCTACTACTGATCTATACCTCAGCCCTTTTTATTTTTATTTTTATTTTTTTGCGGTACTGGGGATTGAACTCAGGGGCATTCTACCTCCGAGCTATACCCCCAACCCTATTTTTTATTCTTTATTTTTTAAATTTATTTTTTTTGTGGTACTGGGGATTGAACTCAGGGGCATTCTACCTCCGAGCTACACCCCCAGCCTATTTTTTTATTCTTTATTTTGAAACCGAGTCTCACTAAGTTGAGGAGTGCCTCACTAGGTAGCTGAGGCTGGCCGCGAACCCGGATCCTCTGGTCTCAGCCTCGGGAATGCTGGGATTACAAGCGTGCGCCACCACACCCGGCTATTCTTTATTTTGAAACTGAGTCTCACTAAGTTGTGGAGGGCCTCACTAGGTAGCTGAGGCTGGCCGCGAACCTGGATTCTCCGGTCTCAGCCTCCCGAATGCTGGGATTACAAGCGTGTGCCACCACGCCCGGCTCCTTTTTATTTTTTTTTGAAATTTGAAACGGGATCTCAGTAAGTTGCTGAGGCTGTTCTTTAACCTGTGATCCTCCTTTCTCAGCCTCCCAAGCACTGAGGTTACAGGTCTGTGCCGCTCTGCTTGACTAGAGGGCTTCCCTTCTTGTTTCTTCTCCCATCTGCCCCAGCACACTCTCAGTCCTGCCCCTTTTCTTTTTTTGACACGAAATGTCTCTGTTGCCCAGGCTGACCTCAGACTCCAGTGATCCTTCTGCCTCAGCTTTCTGGGTGCTGGGACTATAGGTAGTCACTATCACACCTGGCTCAGAAAGCTTTTATCATAAAGAATTGTGCCTTTTCTCCTTTCTTAAGTTACAAAGAAGGGCACTAGGTCGTGCTTTTCTCTTTGATGCCTGATGTATTTTAGAGGCATTGTGTATGAACTTGGCTAGTTCTTTCTATCCATGTGTAATGCATTCTCTCTCGGGTTTCAGCAGGGTTTTCTAAATGCCCAGATGGTCGCCCAGCGCAGCAGAGAGCTGCTAACTCATCACTTCCGACAGCAGAGGGTGGCCATGATGATGCAGCAGCAGCAGCAGCAGCAGCAGCAACAGCAGCAGCAACAACAACAGCAGCAGCAGCAGCAGCAGCAGCAGCAAGCCCAGACCTTCAGCCCGCCCCCTAATGTGACCGCCTCCCCGAGCATGGACGGGGTTCTGGCGGTACCTGCGATGCCTCAGGCTCCACCTCAGCAGTTTCCATATCCACCAAATTACGGTAAGTCTGCTAGAGTATGCCTTCCCTAGAGTAACATCACTCAGGATACAAGCTTCACTAGATCTCTTGCACATGAAAACCAAATACTATTCAGCTCCAGCGTGTTACTTCACAACAAGAACGAGATTCATTAAAAATAGCGGCAGAGCAAAACGTGTGCTGCAGTGCCCGGGTGATTGAGGCAGATGGGCTCCGTCATCGAGTGTTTTCCTGGTCTTGTGTTTCAGCTCCCTGCCTCTTCATTTGGGAGAAAGACTAGAGTTCTTCCCCTTCCCTTCTCACATGGCCCAGCCCGCCAGGCTCTGTAATCTCTGAACATTTGTTCGAGTCAGTGAGAGGAGCAGGCCGTGTGGGCTTGAGAGTTCCTTTTCTTGGTGACTTGTACTGTCGGTTGTAGTCATGCAGATTCCAGCTGGGTTCAGCCTTTGGGAGGCTCCAGGAACAGGGTGAGAGGGCAGATGTCTGCTAGAGAGCTTGCTGTTCTGCCTTCGGGACAGTAGCTTCTGTCTCCTCTAAAGGGGGCAGTGCCATGTGAGTATTGTTATGGAGTCCCTTTTATACAGAAAGGTCATGGTGTGCCTTAATGCAGTAAGTCCATGACTCATTTTTGTTTTGGTGAGAAGCGAGAATAACTGGAGGCAGCTTCTTATAGCGCTTCCTATCCTGTACTAACCACTTCTTCCCACCCCCTTTCTAAAAGAGAACATAAAATTACTACAGAAAGCCTGGATTCTAAGGAGGTAGCCTTTGAACAGTGTAATTTCTTTTTTCTTTTAAGGAATGGGCCAACAGCCAGATCCGAACTTTGGTCGAGTGTCTAGTCCTCCTAATGCAATGATACCATCACGAATGGGTCCCTCCCAGAACCCTATGATGCAGCACCCTCAGACTGCACCCATGTACCCGACGTCAGAGATGAAGGGCTGGCCATCAGGAAACTTGGCCAGGAATAGGTAAGGAATAGTGACTTGAAAGGCCATTCGCATCAGAGTCCAGGAATTAATCTGTATGCATTTTCAGTCATATGTGTTTGGTTGGAGAGAACAAAAGGCTCAGGTTCATATTAGAAAATGTGTTATTTGAGCCAGGCGTGGTGGCCACACTGTAATCCCAGTACTTGGGAGGCTGAGACCGGAGGATCCAGGTTCGTGGCCAGCCTCAGCTGCTCAGTGAGGCCCTCTGCAACTTAGTGAGACCCTGTTTCAAAATAAAGAATAAAAAATAGGACTGGGGGTGTAGTTCGGAGGTAGAATGCCCCTGAGTTCAATCCCCAGTACTGCAAAAAAAAAAAAAAGTGTTATTTGAAAGCCAGGTGTGCTGGCGTACACTTGTAATCCCAGTACTTGGGAGGCTGAGACAGGAGCATCATAGGTTCGCGGCCAGCCTCAGCTACTTAATGAGGCCCTCTGCAACTTACTGAGACTCCATTTCAAAATAAACAGTAGAGCCGGACGTGGTGGCGCACACTTGTAATCCTAGCATTTGGGAGGCTGACACTGGAGGATCCGGGTTTGCGGCCAGCCTCAGCTACCTAGTGAGGCCCTCCACAACTTAGTGAGACCCTGTTTCAAAATAAAGAGTAAAAAACAGGGTTGGGGGTATAGCTTGGAGGTAGAATGCCCCAGAGTTCAATCCCCAGACTGCAAAAAAAACCCCAAAACTAAAAAACAATAAAAAATAGGGCTGGAGGTGTAGTTTGGAGGTAGAATGCTCCTGGATTCAATCCCCAGTGCCAAAAAAAAAAAAAAAAAAAAGAAAATGTGTTATTTGACTTGTCTTGAGAATTAATTTATTTCTGGTACTGGGGATTGAGCCCAGGGCCATTCTACCTCTGAGATACACCCTCAATCCTATTTTTTATTTTTTATTTTGAAACAGGGTCTCACTAAGTTGCTGAGGTTGGCCGTGAACCTGGAATCCTCCTGTCTCAGCCTCCCAAGTACTGAAATTATAAACATGCGCCACCATGCCTGGCTTGAGAATCCATGTAGATCTATGTTAAGGTATTGAATACAGACAGTTGAAAAAAATGAAAGGTGGCTGTTGGGAAATTTTGCCTGGTGTTCAGGCTGAAATACAGGGACATACGGCAGACTTGTGGTAGACTGTTGTAAAGTGACCGGAGGTCGTATCACACTTTATTTGCAGCTCATTTCCTCAGCAGCAGTTTGCCCACCAGGGGAATCCTGCAGCTTATGGTATGGTGCACATGAATGGTAGCAGTGGTCACCTGGGACAGATGAACATGAATTCCATGCCCATGTCTGGCATGCCCATGGGTCCCGATCAGGTACTGGAATCTGTTACCTTTTTCAGAAAGTTTTTCTTGTTCTCTGGAGAGAACCAAAGCCTCAACTGTAAATCTACCTAAAGGTCCTGGGTAGATTTCAGCTTGAACATATAACTTAAAAATACAGAAACTGAAAAAAATGTTTGGTTTGAAAGCCCTGACCCATGAGATACTTTTGTTGGTAACATGGCTCAAAGGAGTTGGAACTGGTCAGCCGGCGCCACATGCTTGCAAACCCAGGGTGTAGACAGAAGTTTTCTTCCTGTTGTGTTGAGCACACGTTTAACTCTTTCTTTCTTCTGGTTGCTAACAGAAATACTGCTGACATCTCCATACCTGGCATCTAAGGAAGTCACTGTACAAATGACACTGCACCAAGATTACTGGGTGTGAAGAGCTGTTGTTCAGACATCCATCTTTGAAGCAGGACCAGCTTTGATCTCATCAGGGCATTTGCAAGTGATGTCATTTGAGCAGGACTGGATCCTAAGCTAAAGCGCAATAGCTACCTGTCTCCCCCCCCCCCCCCCCATATGTATCATGGTGTTCAAAACAACTATTTTTGACATTCTGCCTCCTAGGGATGTGATTCTGGAGACAGTGTTTCTGATCACAGAACTCCCCTATGTCACTTCCTTTTGCCTCGCTAGCCAGAGTCTTTCAAATCAATGTAGGCGGGCCCAGGGAGCACTGGGGCGGTCAGGAGAGATGGCAGCAGCTGGTTTCTCTAGTTGCAGTGTTGGACGAAGCATCTTCCCAGCCTTTCAGTGTCTGTTTCCACAAGTCACTTTGTGTTGAGTTCTTGTCCTTTACAGACGCTGTTGAATTGCTTTGTTCTTAGTTTTTGTTGTCCTAGGCTTTTTTTTTTTTTTTTTTTTGCGGTATTGGGGATTGAACCCGGGGGCGTTCTACCTCCGAGCTACACCCCCAGCCCTATTTTTTATTCTTTATTTTGAAACCGAGTCTCACTAAGCTGCGGAGTGCCTCACTAGGTAGCTGAGGCTGGCCTCGAACCCAGATCCTCCGGTCTCAGCCTCCCGAATGCTGGGATTCCTAGGCTTTCTCATAATGAACATTTTTATTTTGCCCTAATGTCCTGCAGTACTTCACCTCCAGGATTTGTCACTGATCTTAATGGCTTTGCAGAAGGGAAGATGAGATGACAGTATTTAATTGCAGCAGTGGCAAATTTTTCATATGCTCATGTGCAGCTGAGTGCACTTTATTTAAAAGTAATGGATAAATGCAATATTCTTGAGGTCTTGAGGAATGCTGAACCACATTCCTGGTTTTTGTCTACATTATTCTACTGGACAAGAACTATGAGTTTTTCTTTCTTTCTTTCTTTTTAATTACTGGTGTCACCCTTTGCCTATATGGTAGAGCAATAATGCTTTTTGAAAATAAACTTCTGAAAACCCAAGGCCAGGTACTGCATTCTGAATCAGAATTTCGCAGTGTTTCTGTGAATAGGTTTTATTTTTTTGTAAATATGACCTTTAAGATGATATTGTATTAATGTAAAATATGTATATACCTTTTTTGTAGGTCACACAACTCATTTTTACAGAGTTCGTGAAGCTAAATATTTAACATTGTTGATTTCAGTAAGCTACGCACAGTGGGGCTTCAGCAGAGACATCCCTCGAATCTCCTGGCCTGGGGGAGGAGCGGTGGTTCACGGCTTTTCCTCCTCCTCCTGGTGTTAGATGCCTCACTCTGTTCAATCTCTTAACCTAAATTTTTTTTTAAAGAGATCATTTGTTTAGATATAGGCATTTAAAAAAACCTTTTTAACTCCTCTACCAAGAACTAAGCACTTTCTTTTGGGGGAAAGAATAGATGAGGGAAAATAAATTAAAAAAAAATCAGGAATAAAAAAAAATGAATTTTGATTTAAAAAAGAATCTCTTGAATTTTAAGCAGTGTATAAATGAAACAATGACAGTTCATCCTTCTTAAAATTTGAGTATGTTGCTTTTTCATCCATTTTAGGAGTGTTATCTAAGGGTTTGGTTGCTCTGACCTGGATCCCACATTGCTATCACAGGAGTAAAATCCTTGGGGTGCATGGTTTCTGCACAGCTCTCCTGTCAATCTGCTGAGACGGTGTTTTCAGTGCATCTCTATACATTAGAGTCGTGTCCTGATTCTTATGAAGGAGCTCAGTGTCCAGAACCACCAGCTTGGCTGCGAGTCAGAGTCACGGCCTAGCAGAACGCCCTCCCTTCCTGCTGCCTGCTGTGGTTGCCTCTCCTTGGTACCTTTCTAGTCAGTTTGGAATAGGGAGGAAAAAGAATCAAGATTAATTCCCAACAGTTTAATAAAATTGGGTTTTGGAATAGCTGTGAATGTCAAATACTGCTGTCAGCCTGGGTGTCAGTTTTTTGCAGTAACTGAGAGCCAGCAGTTCTTGTTTGAACATTCACACTTTTAGCCAGTCTTTCTAGATGCCTCTGAAGGTAAGATCGTTTCTTTGACACGCTTTTGAATAAGTGAAGCCCGGTATTCCAGGACCACCACTAGAGTGGATTTTGTTTTCCTGACAATGTGTAGACCATCATGAGTTTCTCTTTCCTGCTTCCCCCAGGTTAAAGAGGTGTAAATCTTAGATGGTAAATTCACGAACTTCGGTCACGTTGGCTCGTGCTTTTCCGATGACACCTCCTCCTGCGTGGAGGTGGAGGTGGAGCCAAGCAAGTCTCTCCCAGTCCAGTGGTTTTGGGCTTGCCTGAGCCTTCCTCGTTCAAGTCATGTGCGTGGGGAGAGCAGAACAGTGCTCCTCCTCTCTTGGTGTTTAGAAATCATTCAAAAGCAAACTTCATGATCCTTAGTTCTGACACTAGACTAACTGGAAGGCAACTGCACCCTTTTTTCGTACGGGGGAGAAAAACTGAGGTTTATTGTAAGTTTTTATATTTTCTACTTGTTGATTTTATTGGTGCAAACTCAAGATTTTGGTTTCCTTTTAATAGAAAGTCTTTGAGATGATTTGTTGTTTTTATCTGCACTGTCCTTTAATCTTTTTTGAATAATTCTCTTTTGTACTCCTGCTGCCTACCTCTCCTCACCCCGGCTCCTGAGCCCCCTTTTTAAACCTAGATATCTGCTGGGTAAACAGTATAAGTAATCTTTTCATCTGCTTTTAGAATGTGGGATATTTACAGTACCTACGTTTTTGCTGAATCCAAAGATATATAAATAAAAAATATATATTTTATGAAGATCAAAATGATATAAAGGAGATACGTTTCTTCCTTTAAAAAATGGAAGTTGCATTGTTAATGTTCATATTATGCCATTTTTCTAAATTGTGCATCGGGATTGAAAGGTGTAAATATCAGTGAACAGTCCTCCTTAGTTTATCAGTATAGACTATCTAAGGTGAGTTGGGGGTACATAGGGGTTTGGCAGTACAGAAGACAATTGGCTTGATCCAGAGGTAGGTGCAGCTGGAAAGCAAACGGCATACGTTGCCAGTTGCCCGTATTGTCTGCCCAGGTCCCTTTTTATTTGCAGAAGCCATGAGTTTTGTTCACAAGCAGGAGATTCATAGGAGCAAATGCTCTAGGATGGATTCAGTTTCACTCCTGCAGCAGAGGAACAAGGGTTGTTTTCAACTCCAAGGCAAACTATGAAAACAAGCAGGGCGTTTTCTTTTTCTTCCCTTTCTGTCTGATATATGGAATTTTGAAGAAGATGGAAATGTCATTCTGAGAGCAATATTAAATTCTCAGGAACTGACTTAACAGTATTGAGAATGAATTTGGTTTCAATCAAGTTTACATTAAGAATTGCTTAAAAAGTTGAAGTCACTCTTTATATTGCAAACAACTTAAACCACACAGATGACTCACAAACCAGGAGTGGTGAACTGTGACTGCTTTGCTGACCTTTTGGATGTTCTTGTAAATAAAGGTTTCTATTTAAAACTGGAGCCTAAGTGCATGCTTTCCCCTCCCTTATCACTGCTGGATTAAGGGTAAAAGAGAAAGTAAAGGAATCCCATTTCAAATCAGACAATGGTAGCAGTTTCCATGAAGTTTAACATTTTTGTTTGTTTGTTTTGTTTTGCTGAGGAGCCTGGGACTGTTGAGCATTGAAAAACATGGAAACTGCTTTTACCAAAGGAGTGCTCTGTCACCTGTTAAGTGAGACGTGGGCTGGACGTAATGGTGAGATGCCTCCTTCTCTTCTAGAATTCTGACCACCACCATATCAAGTTAGAGTACCTGGCATACACACAAGGGTTTGCTAAGGTGAACTGCTCTGCAGCGTCCACATCACTTCCAAAACATGAAGTTCCACAGCTGGTACAATACCTTGCCTGCGATACTCTGGAGGATGTTTAGTTTTAGTCATCTGTTCTTTAGAAAGTCCTCTAAACTCAAGGCATCCCCTTCCAAAAAGCCTGGTAATTTTTTTTTTTTTTTCCAGTACTGAGGGATTGAACCCAGGGCCATTTTACCTCTGAGCTACACCTCCAGCCCTATCTTTGTTTCTTTTGAAACAGGGTCTCAGTAAATTGCAGAGGGCTTCACTAAGTAGCCCGGGCTGGCTGCAAACCTGTGATCCTCCAGTCTCAGCCTCCCAAGTACCAGGATTAAAAGCATGTGCCACTACCACTTCTGGTAGTATCTTTTAAACAAAAAACCTCCCACAAAGTAGCATTTTACAAAATGTCAAAGGTTTCTTCATACCAGCTGCTGGTCATTGCCTAGGATTTTAAACATTGCATGACAATACTTATGCTACAAAATGTCTTTACAAACGTCATTAAAACTCAGGACAAACATCTTCATTTCAGTACCTTAACAAACATTTCTGGGACAGGTAACAGGAATACTGGGCAAAAGGATTTGGGCAGGAACAGAAATATCCACAACTGCACGGGGTTTTCTTTCACACTGGCCACAGCGTTTATTGACACCACCACTCCTGAAAATTGGGATTTCCTATTAGATCCCCTTAAAAGTTCCCTTGTTGGTTACATGTAAATAGTCACATATATACAGTGAAGGCAGCTTCTTCAGAGGCAACCAGGGTTACCGTGCTAGGTCAGTGTTGCTTGTTTGTGCTATGGACTCACGGTCAAACTGTGCTGTTCCCAGCATCTGCGAGCGGCCCTGCCTTGCCTTTTAGTCCTTTGGGACGAACCAAAAGAAGGTGGTTTAAAATAGGGCTGTTTACACCCTATGATTGAAAAAAGTTTCCAGTGACTTTCACCCCTGAGGGAAATTTCCGTGAAAAATCTCTTCTTTTTTCCCCTGTGAGCCCCTCAGAGAGGGTCAGTGGTGACTTTTTGATACGAAAAATGTGTTTTGTGCAGCTGGTGAGGTATAATCCAAAGCGAAGCAGGGGCAAGAATGGACGTCCTGAAGCGCTCGGCTCCCGTGGGTTACCTTCCCTAACGAGCCGGGATGGAAGGCTGTTTGGCCTCTCGGGCCTCCCGGCTCACAGCGCAGGTCGGCTGGGAATCATGGCTTTGTGCGGTCTGTACAGTCAGGTGCGGCCTGGTCCTGGAGGTCCATCTCTGTTGCTTCTTAACCTTCCCAGCCTTCCCAGAGCTGTCCCCTGCGGAACAAAGCAAACTCCTCTCAGTCTCTAC
>PVLC010040928.1:0-13620 GCA_004027655.1 Graphiurus murinus
GGAACCACAGGCCCTGCCGCCGAGAGATACTTTACCAAGGTACGCCTTCTCTCGCTTCTTTTTCTCCGTCTCGATGTAGAGCTCCGAAGCAGCTTTGATTTTCTGCACCCAGGCAGTCCTTGGACAGGAAAAGACAGAATGTTGCCAAACAGAACTCAGGAAAAAGGCGTCAGGTCTGTTCAGATTCCGTTTCCAGGGCTCTGTTCCGTGTGTTCATTTGCTTTTAAGGACGAAGGCTCAGGAAAGAGTCGGATTTTATGATGCGAGTAATTATCCCTACCATTAGTAAGAAAGACATGAGGGGTGTGTGTGTGTGTGTGTGTGTGTGTGTGTGTGTGTGTGTGTGTGTACTGGGGATTGAACTCAGGGGTGTTCTACCTCTGAGCTATACCCTCAGTCCTTTAAAAAAAAATGTATTTCTGATTTTGAAATAGGGTCTTGCTGACTTGCTGAGGCTGGCCTCGAATCTGCCAACCTCCTGTCTCAGCCTCCCAAGTACTGGGATAACAGGCACGCGCCCACCATGAGCAGTATGTTTATGGATGTGTCCTGGAAAAAAGTCTATGGTAAACCTCTTCCTCCAATGTCAAAAAGCATCACATGTTTGATCATCCCAGTAGGGCAGAAGGGTCTCTTACAAAATCACCCAAGGGAAGAACAAAAACCGTTTCCCAGATTGGGAACAACTTCACACAGAAGAGCGAAATTCACCGCAGGAAGCACTCTGGCGTGGGGTTTGCGCCTTCTCTTTTTCTGAGAGCCATATGCGCAGTAACTTGAGCCAATGTTCTTGCTTGGCACACATTCTCTTTGGAATGTTGCTGGCCTGTGTCAAGCTCACCCTCAGAAAACGATCTACTTCTCTTGGCTCCAGGACAGAGTCTTGAAGACTGGACTGGAAGTAAAAATCTCACAGTCGAAGGTTCCAGAATGAGCCCAGCATGCCAGGGGAGAAGTCAGGTGTGGGTGGTCCTATTAACCCCCAATCACTTCCCTATTGGTTTCTGCCACCTGAGAAACCTAGGCAACCCTAAGATGCTCCACTTGCCTCAAAGAACACCAAACATTTCTCTTAAAAAAGAATTTCAAGTAAAACTAGTTTTGACTCCATTTTATTTGGGGGGAGGGTCCATGTGTCCAACTTTTTTTTTTTTTACAGTACTGGGGATTGAACCCAGGGGCATCCTACCTCTGAGCTACACCCCCAGTCCTATTTTTTATTCTTTATTTTGAAACAGGATCTCACTAAGTTTCCTAGAGCCTCACTAGGTAGCTGAGCCTGGCTGCGAACCCAGATCCTCCAGTCTCAGCCTCCCAGGTACTGGGATTACAAGCGTGCATCACCACACCTGGCTCCAACTTTTGAGAGGTGGTGGAAACGAATACTATGCTCTCCCAACCCCACCAGAGGTCACGGCACTGCAGCGGGGAGATGTGGGGACCTGCTGACACGGGTCCCGTGGCCAGTGTCAGGTCTTACCGTTCATTTATGCTTTCCGCCCGGAGGGTGTAGACTCGGTCAATATGGGATATGTGGAAGATGGGTTCGTCTCCAGAAGGGTCAGTGGGTAATTTTACTAGAACCTCATTTAGGAAAATAGGCTGGAAAGTAATAAGGCACAGGCGTTACCACACAAAGCCAGGGTCTGTGTGTTCCAGGAAACTCTGAGTGTGTGTGTGCGCGAGCATAAGCGCATCTTAGTAGGCAAGGTTGCAAATAAGGGGGTGTGCACCCCTGTGCATGCATTTCAGTAAACAAGACCAAGTGTGTGTGTGTGTGTGCCAGTAACCTCGACAAAGGGCATGTGTGTTTGAGGGCGTGGTCCAGTAAACCAGACTAAGGGCATGTGTGTTTTCCAGTAAACTATCCCAGAATAAGAATTGTGTATTAACATCGATTTTTATATATTGCAAATTATAAATATGGATCCCCCCCTTCACTTTGCAGGTATTTTTTAAAATCCTTCAAAATAAGATCCAACCGGTCTGTTTCGCCTCCAGTAAGTACATCCTAAATAAAAACAGACTCCATCAACTTCACATCGAAGTGATTCCCTCTGAGGAGTTTTATGGGAAGTTTCTGGGAATGGTCTACATAATGCATTACTCTTCTTCCCCAAATAAAGCCAACTGCTGCTTCTGAGAAAATTCTCCAGTAGAAACATTCCCACACAGATAAACTTAGGAAAACAATGTCTTATGACAGAGACGCAGAAACACAGCAGCGCCTATGAGCAGCCCGGACACACGACTTCGGGAAGTTCTCCACAAGTCTACTATGGTGCTGGGCTC
Organism: Graphiurus murinus; assembly: GCA_004027655.1. NCBI lineage: Eukaryota > Metazoa > Chordata > Mammalia > Rodentia > Gliridae > Graphiurus > Graphiurus murinus. The sequence continues at coordinate 2,293 of PVLC010040928.1, forward strand.
CTGCTGGCAGAGGGAGGGCACAGACGTTTGCGGCTCCCAGGAGAGTTTGGGGAGGGGGACTTAAGGTGGCGTGGAAAGGGGTGGTGAGCACTTGGGCTCTACTCTGAAGCTTTCTATGCCTGCCTCAAATGTCCACTCTGCTGTGAGCTCCTGCAGGGGAAGGTATATTTTTTGTCAGGCCGTGGAGGAGTGGCAGAGCAGGCACTTGGCAGCAAATAAGTGTGTGATCCGTGGAATTGTGCATTAGTGGAACTGCAATGGGACACAGACTTTTCTCCATCTTAGAGACCCTAAGTCCTGGCTCATCTCCTTTGCCTTCTCCTCCACACCATCGCCCCACACCTTGCTGAAACTCTGGCTCCTGGTGGGAGGGAGCTCCTTCCTCCCAAACACACCTGCCCTGCTAGTGGGATCTGGGATCGAACTCACTGTTTTGTACATTTTATACTGCAGGTTGGATTTGGGGCTGAAGACTTTGTCGGTGCCGGAAGACCCCAAGGGCTTGGTGATTTGAGTCAGCAGGAGGAAGTCATTGAAAAGGAAACCATACAGCTCCTTGTTGCTCTTGGCCTTGTAGAGCTTCCCACTGTGCAAAAACTTCCGTGGACCCAAGCAGTTGGTCACTGAATTGAACACCAGTTGCTGAGAAAGGAAAACAAAAGCCAGAGAAGATTCGATGAGGGAAAGGAAGGGAGGTCATGTGCTCATTTCTGTTTCTCTGCACCTGAAAGCACGGGTCTCATGGGAATCTGAGGCCAGCCCTGGCAGGCCTGTGTCCTGGGCGCAGATCAAAGCTGGCTCTCAAGACTTCTGGCAGGACCTTGAGGAGCCAAGAATCCATGTCAAAGGCGTGGTCCTGGGGATTCCAAATGTCAAGGTGGTTATAATTCCTAAGGCCCTTTCCCTAGGAGTTTTCTGGAGTCTTAAGAGTGTGTGTGTGTGGGGGGGTGGGGGTGTTTCTCCCCTTTATTTGCTAGGGAAACAAAGGAAGAAAAATGCCTCCCTGGTTTCCATCTTGGTGACTACCCTTTGGGTGCAAGGTGCCGCACTGGAGTGGGAACCAGCTCCAACAGGTCAAACACAGTCCTCCTCACTTCTGGAAAGCAGTAGGCTCTCTCTCTCTCTCTCTCTCTCTCTCTCTCCTCTCTTCCCTCTGTACAAAGTTTTATGGTTTAGATATAGAAAGTTCCATGAAAGAGCTCATGTATTGATGTTCAGAGTTGATGTCATGAGGGTTATAACCTCATCAGTGGATAAATCCATTGTAATGGATTTACTGGGTGGTAACCTAGGCAGGTGGGTGTGGCTGTTAGAGGTGGGTCACTGGAGGTGTGGCCTTGGAGACTATATTATGGTCCCTCCTCCCCTTGCTCTTTGGCTTTCAGCCTCTATGCCCTTGTGTTCTCTCTCTCTCTCTCTCTCTCTCTCTCTCTCTCTCCCCCCTCTCTCTCCTGCTGCTATGCCCTAAACTCTGCCAATGTAACCTGGCCTGACATGGACTGAACCCCTGAAATCTCCAGAACTGTGAACAAATAAATCTTCCTGCCTCTAAGTTGTAGTGGCCAGTCATTTTGGATTATAGCTGACTGATATAACAAGTCCATAGGACAAAAGGTACTTTCCCAGGTACAACCAGAGTCCGGGCCCCTAGCACTGGGTGACTGCAAAGCTCAGTAGTCCTAAGACATACCTCATACATATTAAATCTCATTCGACTCTCATTTTGAAACTGTGAAGGAGTTGGCTCTCTCCCTGTACCTTACCAACCCTTAGGCATGGCTGTGAGTATTGAGACATGGCTCTAACATCTCCCTGGGGTCAACCATCTCATGGTTATGAAGGAGCAAAGGGGGACTAAGGTGGAGACAATGCCACAAAGCTCCCCAAAGGGGAAGAAACTGAGGAAGGCAAAGCCACAGCTGCACTCCAGGCAGTGAAATAAGCCAGGCAGATGCTGAACCTTCACCATCTCCGCCTGCCCACATATCTTCTTGTGGTCCACATCTGCCCAAGGGGATGCCCCCCGCCCCAGCAGCCTTCAAGGCCAGAGCTCTCTCCAGAGCTATGAGCCCTACACACCTCTCAGAGGACAGTGTTTGTGAAGGAGACGCAGGGCTCACAACCAATGTCCCCCAGAAGTGCTGGTGGCCTCCTGGTCACTTCCAATGTGGGAGAAACACTGGGCAGTGCTTCTGTGACCAAAGAGGTGGCAAGGAAAGTGTCCACTATGCTCCACTCTCGGGTCCAAGGAGAAAGGGCAGCTCCTAACCTCTCTTCCCCTCCTGAAGCTGTTATGGAGTCCGAAAGACTGAAGGTGACACCCCCAATAGGAACCTCCAAAGAATACTCTTCATCCCATACATGCTTAACAGGAGCCTGGAGATCAATCCAGCCCTTCTTGCTTGCTAAGAAAGGGTCCAAGCCGCTTGGTGACTATGTGAGTCCAGAAAAGGCAAATAAATGTTGCTAGACCCAATGTCACCAAGAGGATGGCGTTCATTCATACTTGAAAGTTTATGGTTCCCAGCTGGCCAGGCTGACACTCGCTACATGTGAATTGGGAATAATTTTTACATTCTTCTGTCTTCACTGAAGAATGCCAGAGACATCATTTATTTCAAAGCTAACCACTTATGTGTCCAGCTCTGGGCCACACATGAGCCACACTGTGGTCATGAGACAGAAAACACAAGTCCACGTGTTCCCTTCTCATTAATGTGATTGCCATAAAGACAACACAGCTGGGTATGATACTCAGGAATGACTGATCCATAAAGAAGGACAATAGTTTGATTTCACAGGGGGTATATAAGCCTCAAAAAATCAAATGACAAGAACTTATTTTCTTCTAATATCTTGTGATGAAGAACCAGGCTACCGAGCCCCTCTGATTGAAGTGGTCAGACCCAGGGAGGGCCCCCTTCTAAAATGCACTCTGCCACCTTGGCATCTCTGCCTGGCAGATTGAGGGGTTCTGTGGGTCCGTTGTCTCCAGGACCAATGCAACATTCCTTCAGATGATCTACAGGTCTCCACCCTCTAAGTCCTATAACCTGTCATTCTTCTACATCCCACCAATGCCCTGCACAGCTATGTCCTCCCCTCACAATGCTGGCTCTGGAGTCCTTGCTGGAGAGAGAGAGAGAGAGAGAGAGAGAGAGAGAGAGAGAGAGAGAGAGAGAGAGAGAGATCTTCATCTTTCTATATTTGGGCAAGCATCTCCCTGTCCACTGCCCCCCTGGACACCCCATACAACTGCCCCCTCCTCATCACACACTTATCCCCAAGCTCTGCTCATCATGCCTCACATTGTGTTGTTGGCTCAGCGGTAGAGCACTTGCCTACCATGTGCAAGGACCTGGTATGCTCTCCAAAATAATAATAATAATAATAATAATAATAATAATAATAATAATAATAATAATAACAATCACAAAGTATATGTAAAAATAAGGCATGAAAGCTAGCAGAAATAACAGAAAAAAATAAGACTCATAACTAGGTATTGAGAGTATCAGATTTAAAAGATACAGGAATATGTTTAAAATGTGTTAAGAAATAAATGAGTGCCCAGATGTGGTAGCACATGTCTATAATCTCAGTACTTGGGAGGCTAAGACAGGAGGATCACAGGTTCAAGGACAGTCTCAGCAGCAGCATAGCGAGACCTTCAGTAAGCTGGTGAGAACCCATTTCAAAACAACAACAAAAAAATAAATAAAAAGGGAAAAGGGCCTAGGGTATAGCTTGGCGGTAGAGTGCTTCTGGGTTCAGTCCCCAATACCAAAAAAGAAAAGAAAAAAAAGAGAGAGAGAAGCAAGAACACTTGAGCACAGAACAAGACACAGGAAAGAAAACAGCAGATTAGAGAAAATAAATGGAACTTCTGGCAGTGGGAAATAGAGTGATCAAAATATAAAGCTCAATGTATGGATTAAGCAGCAGAGGAGAAGCAGCTGAAGAGAGAATTAGAAAGGTGGAAGCTGGAAAGGAGGATGGTTCACAAATTTTGGTCCTCTTCATTGTGTGTGTGTGTGTGTGTGTGTGTGTGTGTATGTGTGTGTATGTGTGTGTATATGTATGTGTGTGTATATGTATGTGTGTGTGTGTATTTTACTGAGAGTTGAACCCAGGAGCACTCTACCTCTGAGCTACACCCCCAGCCCTAGTTTCTTTTTTACTTTGAAACAGGGTCTTGCTAAGTTGCTGAGGCTAGCCTTGAACCTGTGATCCTCCTGTCTCAGCCTCCCAAGTACTGGAATTACAAGTGTGCACCACCATGCCCGGCATCTTGTCCCCTTTCATGCTGGCTTCTGAGGGTGACCCACGGGAGACCCAGGACTCCCCACCCCCGAGGGCAGCTACCTCAGACAGGCCTTCACACTGCACGTGGGCTTGGATCCACTCGAGCCGGTCAGAGTTCTCCTTCTCGCGCACACCCTCGTTCACCTGGGAGCACAGCTCCTCAGCCTTCTCCAGGGCGTGCTTCAGGTGGCTGTGGTCCGGGTGGTTTTCAGGAGTGTTTTCCAGGATCTACACAGGAGAACAGAAGTCAACCTGTGCCGGTTTTGGGAAATTGCCCCGGTATTGATTTCCAATAAGAGTGTAAAATGTGGTCAGAGCTTGGGTGCTGTGCAAGCACTCAGGCAGGCAGGCAAGAAAGAGGGGGAAAAAAAGGAAACACAACAGCTTTGCCTGCTACACTTCAACTCCCCTTTCCTTTACCCTTGCCCTGATTTTTTTTTTTTTTTTTTTTTTTTTTTTTTTGGCAGTACTGGGGATTGAACCCAGGGGCATTCTACCTCCAAGCTACACCCCCAGTCCTATTTTTTATTCTTTATTTTGAAACACTAAGTTGCAGAGGGCCTCACTAAGTAGCTGAGGCTGGCTGTGAACCCAAATCCTCCAGTCTCAGCCTCCAAAGTACTGGGATTACAAGCGTGCGCCACCACACCTGGCTCCTTGCCCTGATTTTAACCCATAGTTAGAATTTAGAGGCAATTAGAACTGTTAGCCTTCAAAATATATGTATATATATTTTATAAATATATATTTTTTAATTGCATATATGTGTATATATACATATATGCAATAAATATATATATTTTAATTGCATATATGTATATATATATACATATATGCAATTAAAAGCCCTAAGATCAGAAGAAGCTCTGCCTGGCACATCTTAAAATCCATAGAGATAGCAAGAGCCTTATGCTCTGCTCTGAGAGATTACACACAGCTGCATTGGCTGCGATCAGAGCCTCTGTTTCCCCATTTTCCTCCGTGACTCACCCTTGATATGCAAGATACAAGCTATAACTGGTGCCTCTGTTTCCCTGTTTTTCTTGGTGACCTGGCTTCAATATGCAAGATGTAAGCCCAATATGCTAATTCAAAGCACCACCAATCTAATGGGCAACTGATACTGCAGAGGTAAAAAAGATACACTTACACTTAGCAAGTACACTGACCGAAGACAAGATAATACCATCTGCCTAAAATGAGTTGCTAGCCCCGTTGTCTTGGGAACGCTGATAAGAACACACCAATGGGAAAACTTTATTTAAAGGCCGGGGTCTGAGGGAGAAAGCAGAGTTCCACTTTCGGGCTCTCCAGTGTGCCTGCCAGGCACGCTGCTTTTCTTCTCTTCCCTTTCTATTTCCTACTGACTTTGCAATAAATTTTTTGTTAAAGCTACAACCGACCTGTTTATTAGTTCTTTAAATCAATTTCCCTATTCAACCAATTTTAGTTGAATTGAGGGAAAGAGCCCTGAACGCCGTTACAACCGTAACAAACCACCTCTGTGGTCAGCTGACCTTTGGGCCCTTGTGGGTGGGCCTGGGGGTCTCTTGTCCTGGAGGACCCAGCCCAGCAGAGGCAGCTCATGATCCTTTCCTGAACGGTGCCCAGCTGAGCAACCACAGTTCTGAGCTCATGGCAGTGACATGGGGTGTGCTGGTCCCTCCTCATGGGCCCCGGCAAATGGCCTTGCAGGAGACCCTTCCTCTGCATGGGCTCATTGAGGGTGAATTTGCCTACCAGGAGGCACCAATAGTCATGCCCTTGGGGCTTCAGCCCAGCCCCACACCTCGGAGGTCCCCAGGGTGAGCAGTGTGACCTGTCCTGCAAAATGCTGACCTCCTGGGGTGAACTCTCAACCACACCGGCAAACGCTCAGGATCTCAGGTGGCACCCAGAACCCCGGACCAGAGAACAACTCTTTTCTGGGTCCATGCGCAGCTGTGGCCATCCTTGCATCTCTGAACTGCATGCAGATGGATGCATTGGAGCAAATATATAGAGGTTTTTTAGTAGACTCTTCCGAGCTAGTGGTTAAGAGCGCCAGTTCTTGAGCTAGACCTCCTGAGTTAAAATCCCTGCTCCACTACTGAGCAGCAGAGTTTGGGTTGATCGCATAAGGGCTCTTAATCTCAGTTTCTTCTATGAGAAATGGGGGAGGTGTAAATAGCACCTCCTAAATGACCTGACATAAATGAAGCACTTTGCTAAGCACCTGCCTCTTAGAAAGCTCTCAGTGAGTTATAGCAATTACCATCAGATTCTCAAAGGACTTTGAGGTCCCTAAAAATAGTTATCACCCTCTGCCCTAGAACTAAGAAACCACTTCTCATTGTAAAAGTAATGAGTACAAAACTTAGAAAATTCAGAAAGCTACACAAAACCTAAAAATCACCCAAAAATTCCCTATCTGGAGAGAACTTCTGTTTGTATATTAGTTAATACATTCTGCATACATACATATGCAGTGTGTGTGTGTGTGTGTGTGTGTGTGTGTGTGTGTGTGTAACTGGGAATTGAACCCAGGACTGTTCTAGCTATACCCTAAGCCCTATATTATTATTATTATTATTATTATTATTATTATTATTATTATTATTATTATTTTAACAGGGTCTCTTTAAGTTACCACTTGTCAGCCTATAACCTGTGATCCTCCTGCCTCAGCCTCCAAAGTACTAAGATTGTAGGCAAGCACCACCACACTTGGCTCATACACAATTTTTTAAAAAAATTGAGCCGGGCGTGTAATCCCAGCATTCGGGAGGCTGAGACCGGAGGATCCGAGTTCACAGCCAGCCTCAGCTACCTAGTGAGACACTCCGCAACTAAGTGAGACTCGGTTTCAAAATAAAGAATAAAAAATAGGGCTGGGGGTATAGCTCGGAGGTAGAATGCCCCTGAGTTCAATCCCCAGTACCGCAAAAAAAAAAAAAATTAAAATCGGATCATACTACCATTTTGTACGTGGTTTCACAGTACTTCTTACATCTTTTCATGTCCATTTCATATGGATCTACACTGTCATTTTAAGGGCTGTAAAAGGTGGATTATAAGGGTGAACCACAATGCATTTAAGTAGCTCCCTTCCCATAAAACTTCATAAATTCCCAGAGGTGGAAATGCTGAGTTAGAAAGAAACTGTGGCTTGAGCTGTACATGGCCATCAAAGGGCTGCCCCCATTCTCTCCCCCGCACCTTTCCCAGCACTGCAGACCTGAGATCTTTCCAACACATGCCCACCTGCCATGAATCAAAAAACATATTGTTTTGTAATCTATTTCCCTTATTTTCAGTGAATTTGAACTTGTGCACACTTAGTACCCATTTAGCACATAAGCATACTAAGTGAACATAAATATACTAAACGATAAAGCTAACGTTTTTATTTTAGTACACATAAACATACTAAGTGAACATAAATGTACTAAAAGATAAAGCTAACGTTTTTATACTTCTTTGCATGATCTGGACATTACATATCTTAACTCCACTAATTCTCACAGCACTATGCAGTGATACTATTAGTGTCTCTTTTTTTTTTTTTTTTTTCAGTACTGGGGATTGAACTTAGGGGCGTTCTACCTCCGAGCTATACCCTCAGCCCTATTTTTTATTCTTTATTTTGAAACCAAGTCTCACTAAGTTGTGCAGTGCCTCACTAGGTAGCTGAGGCTGGCCGCGAACCCGGATCCTCCGGTCTCAGCCTCCCGGATGCTGGGATTACAAGCGTGCGCCACTACGCCTGGCTTAGTGTCTCTATTTTTATGGACAAGGTAACCAAGGCCCAGAAAAATCAAGTAACCTGCCTAAGGGTGCAACGAGGCAGCACTAAGATCCCTGGCTCCAAACTAGAAACAACTGTTTCCCACTACTTTGCACTGCCCCTCAGCGGCATCCACGTGTATGTTTTACTTACTTTTACTTTTCTGTGGGAGTATTTGCCTTTCTTTTTTCTTTTTTTTAGTTATAAGGATGTTCCACATATAGATTTGTAGATATAGATATCTGTTTATATTTCAGTATCTATTTACATACAGCTAAAAATTTGCTTACATGGTTTATATCAGTCATTTATCCTATCTTTGTTCATTATATTTTGTAACAGAAATTCTTAAAAAAATAGTCATGCAAATAATATATTAACAGTCTTGATATGCATGAGTCAAGCAATACAAAAGTTTATAGAGCAAATGTAAAATTTTTACTTCCGGATCTTAGCCCAGAGGTAACCACTGCCAAAAGACTAAAGACATTCCTGCAGTCTTGTTAGATGCAAAATGGTGTTCCCATAAGATTCTATTGCCTAGTGACATCATGGCTCTCTTAGTTTGTGTAAGCACACTGTATGATGTTTGCACAATCACAAAATCAACTAATAACACATTCGTCAGAATGTATCTATTCTTTAAGCAATACATGACTGTATTTAATAATCATATGTAGGTTGGGCGTGGTGGCACACATGTAATCTCAGTGCTTGGGAGGCTGAGACAGGAGGATTGAAGGTCCAAGGCCAGCTTCAGCAATGTAGTAAGACTCTCAGCCCCCTAATGAGGCCCTGTTTCAAAATGAAAAATAAAATTGGGCTGGGGGTGTAGCCTGGAGGTAGAATGCCCCTGGGTTCAGTTCCCAGTACCAAATAATAATAATGATGATAATAATAACCATCATATGTAAAGTTTTCTCCCTCTTTTTGCAAAATGGAACAATCTGTAGGATTGCTCTATGAGTTGTGTTTTTTCATCCAACATCATTTTCTGAATATCATTCTATTCTATGGAATATAGAATAGAAATTCTATATCATTCCATTCCATTTCATAGAATAGAAATTGTCCTCTAGCTTTTAAAATATTTTATTTTCTTTTTGTGATACTGGGGGATCCACATACTGGGATTACAGGCATACACCACCATGTCTGGCTTGGACTACCTCTCTGAGAAGCTTTTTTCCAACTTTAATTTGCAATTAAACATTGGGGGAAGTAAAGAAGTATTGAGCTAATTAAATAGTAACTATGGAGGTAGGAGAGAAGAAACAGTAGACTGAAAGAAGTTTTCAAAACAAATTAACTCAGCCAAAGTGCTCACAGTGTATTTTGTGGGGCTGAGCTTTAGCTAAACTAAAGAAAGAGATGAGGGAGATTTGTTACAGAAAAAAGAGATTGAGCAAATAAGTATATATACTGAGCATAATGAGAACCACGCCTCTGACTGAGTAGGGAGTTACATATCTAGAAAGGGGAAGGCTGGAGTAAATTCTGTGGTATTGAATTAGAATAGGAGGTATGTGTGAATTTGTGGGTTTTAACATACATAAATGAACTGATCTAGAAATAAGCATAAACATGTGTGTATATATATATATGCATATGCAAATAATATATGTGTGAATATGCATACATATATTTCCCAGTTCTGCCCCTTGAAAGGTCCAAAAGGCAATGACAAACCAGATGTGGTGGCACATACCTATAATCCCAGTACTTGGGAGGTTGAGACAGGAGGATTGCAGGTTCAAGGTGAGTCTCAGCAACACAGTGAGACTCTCAACAACCTAGTGAGACCCTGTTTCAAAACAAAAAATAAATAAGGGCTGGGGGTGTAGCTCAGAGGTTGAATCCCCCCACTCAGGTTCAATCCCCAGTACAAAAAAAGAAAAGAAGGCAATGACACCCCACTAGTAATGAGCACACCATGCCCAGATCTAGGTTTCTAACTACCGTTCTCCATTGAGAGGAACCAGATCTAAACTCTCTCTCTCTAGGAGCTATCCTCCCTTGGTTATATACTCATAGTCTCTGGGATATCCAAGACTGTTCACTCATTTTGCAGATAGCTACCAGGTATGTTGACCAGATAGGAACACTGAAATTCTAATTGTGCTCCTTCCTTTTGGTATTGACTTTCTTGAAGTGACAGAAGAAAAACAATTGTCTAACATCAACTCAGAGGGCCTTGGAATGGCCTTCTGAAGATGGGTGATAGGAATCCGGTTTCTCTCTTTCCTGGTAGGAAAATCAAAGCATAGTGTCACTGTGCCATATCAGGAGAAGAACCTAGAAATAAGCTCTCATTTTCTGGGTTAGGAGGTAGAAGCCATGTGGTTGCACAACCGAAGGCTGTGCCTTGTTGGTTCTTTTCATGCTAAACCAACTTTTTCTCTGAGTTACCAAGCAGATGAATCCCACATGCCATTGACACATGATTTCTACATAACAGCTACCAGGTATGTTGACCAAGGGCCCCACCCAGGACCCCAGCCCCCTCCAATGCTGAGAAAGCATGGCTCTGTTCAGCAAGGCAAGATGGGTACTCACATTTTTAATGATCAGTGGGTATCTCGTTACCCGTTGCATAGGCTTCAGTATAAAACTAGACAGTGGCATCCCTTTGCACCGAGGGTCCATTGCCAATCTCTGAAATAAGATATATTTTGAAATGTGCTTCAGTCATCTACAAAATTGAAAGTCAGTGACATTGGCACCAATATCATTTAGGATTCCCCAATCTATTATCTCACTATCTGGAGGATAGCTGAGGAACCTGGGGTGGGAAGGGCCTGACTCGTTATGATGGTCCAGCAGGAGACAGCTTCCAGTGGGAGAACAGGAGACACTTGGATGTGACCCCTCCACCAGGGGCCAGGCCCAGCTCTCGGGGCTCAGCAGACCTTCCGCAGGACATGGATCTTTTCTCACAGAGAGGAGATTCTGGCTTTATAAATAATACTCCTTCCAATGTCTGAGACAGCCTTCTAACAGTTCAGGGGCTGAGAGGAATCACAAAACTATCTGCTCAAAATAAAAATTCCCCTTAAGTCCTAGAGATGCTGGAAGGACTGGATCTCCATGTCTGGTTTCAGGTGGAGTCAGCACATGCCTCTGGGGAGTCTGAGCAGGGCAGAGAAGCAGCTGGGACTCAAGGGCGGAGACTCCAGCCTCAGGGCCTGAGGTTCATTCCCACCCTCAGCTCTCAGCCTCTTTCCTCCTGCTGATTTTGCAAGTTCCGTCAACCCCTC
>PVLC010040929.1:0-13444 GCA_004027655.1 Graphiurus murinus
GGGCAAGGCCAGCCTCTGCAATTTATGGAGACCCTATCTCAAAGTTTTAAAGGACTGGGGATATAACTCAGATGTAGAGTGCTCCTGTGTTCAATATCCAATATGTGGAAAGAGGAAAGGAAAGGAAAGGAAAGGAAAGGAAAGGAAAGGAAAGGAAAGGAAAGGAAAGGAAAGGAAAGGAAAGGAAAGGAAAGGAAAGGAAAGGAAAGGAAAGGAAAGGAAGAAGGGAGGGAGGGAGGGACGGAAAGAAATTAACAAATTATCATGTGCTGAAAATATTCATCTATATTATCTGACCAACTATGAAATATGTTATATTTTGAAAGTTTCATATTACACATTTTATTAGAATGGCTCTTGCCTTAGGGAAAAACTGAACTTTTCCCCCAGAGAAATCTTTAATAATCTAAAGTTTATCCACTGTTACATTTTTCTATTTGGGGAAAGAAAGGAGGACATAATATTCATCACCCTGGGAGCAGTATCACAGTATGTTAAAATAGAAGCAAATGAAGAATTCACAGTTAATTGCCTTCAAAGGAGATAGTTTATGTATATCAGCCTTTTTAAGGTTCTTATTGAACTCTAATAGCGAATAAAGCATTTTGTCACACTGATAAATACAAAGCATAAACAAAATAGATATTTATGGTCAAATATGATTCTGCTGCCAAATGAAGAACTGTTTCTGATACAGCCATTCTAGATTATCTGCTATGCTACTGGTTCTGTGATTACTTTCAAAGTGCATTGCTGATACAATTACCTCCTTATTGTAATAATAAGAATTTCTGGGGCCAATCACATGAAGTGCTGGTGGGAACTCAAGCTCTCCATTCCCTCTCTCTCTCTTTCTCTCTCTCTCTCTCTCTCTCTCTGATCACCAAGTGCTATTCCAGTAGCTAGGATGTTAATTTTTTTTTTTAAAAAAAAGGAAGGAAACCATGGAATTTGCATGCCAATACCTGCACCTTAGCAGAACCATTTCAAATATTCAAAATTTTCTGGAGCTATGACTTTAAAATAGACATGATAGAGATGTTTCTAATGGTTTCAGTTTTATTCCCCCTCCTCTACTACATGACATGGGGTGAGATTGCACTCAAAAGAGAAAAAAAAATTCCAAAAATCATTCTAGTAAATACTCAGACTAAGAGTTAGTTCAAGGTAAGATTGCCTGTGAATTTACCAGAAAAACAAAAGCTATATCAAGATTTTATAAGATACATTGACTAAAGCACATAATCTCTGATTAGGGAAGAGGAAACAAATATCCAGAAAGATTCAAAATTATACCCCCAAATTAAATTTTGATTAGTGATAACGGCTTCTTTTTTCCTTTATAATGATAAGTAGAAACTGGTCAGGAATTATCTCGTTTAATTTTGACATTCTGAATCACACATCATAATGAGGTATAGGATGGTAGAGACATACATGAAGTCATCACTCATTTAACCCTTTACCACCTTCCACCTCATTCGCTACCCTCTCCCTCCTTCTCATGATCAACTTAGTGATTGACTTTGATATGTTTTTGAATGTATACCATGTATATTAGTAAATTTCCCTCTTCCACATTCCCATCACCTTTAGGTCACCTTCTTTGCTCATCTAAGGTTTCTCCATCTTTGCCTAGAATCCTTTCTATGACACATTTTCTCCCTAGCTTCCAAATATTAGGAAGAACATCCAATTTTTTTTTTTTTTACTTTCTGCAACTGAGTAATCTCACTTGGCATAATGTTCTCTCATTCCATCCATTTCCCTACAAATGACATAATTTTTCTCTTCTTTATGGCTGAGTAAAATTCCACTGTGTCTATATCCAATAGTTTTATAATCCATTCATCTGTCGATGGACATTTTGGCTGGTTCCATAGTACGGCAGTTGTGAATAGTGCAGCTATAAATATAGATACAAATGCATTAGTCTGGTAGTTTGGTTTCCATTTGTTTGGGTAGATACCCAGAAGTGGTATTGCTGGATCATATGGTAGGTTCATTCTCATTTGTCTGAGGGTCCTCCATACTGTTTTCCAAAGCGGTTGCAGTAATTTGCAATCCCACAAATAATGTATTAGGGTTCCCACTTCTCCACACCCTCTCCAGCATTTATTGCTGTTTGCATTTTTGATGATTGTCATTCTAACTGGAGTTGGGTGAAATTGCAAGGGTAGCTTTTATTTACATCTCTCTGATTGCTAATGATGCTGAAAGTTTTTCATACATTTATTGGCCATTTGTATTTCTTCTTTTGTGAAGTGTCTATTTACTTCACTTGCCCATTTTTTGATTGGGTTATTTGATTTCTTAGCAGTGAGTTTCTTGAGTTCTCTGTATAGTCTATATATTAGTCCTTTATCAGAGTAGTTGGCAAAAATTTTCTTCCATTCTGTTGGCTCTCTGTTGAGGTTCTTGATAATTTCCTTTGCTGCACAGAAGCTCTTCAGTTTAAGGCAAACCCATGTTTTGATTTTCCTTGTAATTTCTTGTGCCTTTGTAGTCTTGTTGAGAGTTTTTACCTGTGCCTATGTGTTGAAGTGTTGGGCCTATGCCCTCTTCGAGTAGCTGTAAGTTCTCTGGCCTGACTTCCAGGACTTTGATCCATCTTGAATTGACTCTTGTGCAGGGTGAGAAAATGGGGTTTATTTCCATTTTTCTGCATACGGTTAACCAGTTTTGCCAACAACATTTGTTGAAGAGGCTATCTTTTCTCCAGTATGTTTTTGGCCCCTTTATCAAAAATCAATTGACTGTAAGTGTGCAGAGCCTGGAAGATCTTTCCGTCTTCTAAGGTATTCTTTGATTTTTTTTTCAATGTTTTATAATTTTCCTTGTAGAGGTCTTTTACCTACTTGGTTAGGTTTATTCCTAAGTATTTTATTTTGGGGGGGGATATTGTGAGTGGAAGTGTTTTATAGATTTCTTTTTCAGTGGATTTGTGGTTGGCATACAGTAAAACTTCTGATTTTTTAAGATTGATTTTGTATCCAGACACTTTGCTGAATTTGTTGATCAGTTCCATAATCCTTTCTGTTGAGTTTTTTGGGTCTTCTAAGTATAGTATCATGTCATCTATAAATTGGGATTGTTTCAGGTCTTCTTTTCGTATTTGCACTTCTTTGATTTCCTTCTCTTACTTTATTGATCTGGCTAGAGTCTCAAGTACTATATTTAAAAAAGTGATGATAATGGACATACTTGTCTTGTTCCTGTTTTTAGGGAGAAAGTACAAGTAGAAATTAAAACAAAGAAATGCATAAGTTTGTCAACTTGTGTATCTTATTCTACACTCTTATGATATGTGGCACATTATATTTTCCATAAAGGCTACAACAATATTTTCAATCCAACCTGTACCTGTACAGAATGACATTGACATGGCCCCTTCAATCCTGCCCCTGTGAATCTGAGCAGGTTTATAATGCTTTCAGTAGGTGGAAACAACACTGTGATGTCTGATACTAATTCATTAAAGAAAATACAGTTTCCTCCTTTTTGGCCAGGAACTCTGACCCCATCACCTATCCAGAGACCACCAACCTGTGAGGAAGACAAGCCACAGCCACAAGCACCTGCATGCAGGTGCCCTGGCCAGCAAGAGTGATCCTCCCCTGCACACAATCCCATCCCCTAGATCCCAATTAATTCCCACCTTTGAGCCTCCCAAATGGAGGTGCAGACAGACTAGGACAGAAACAAGTAATCTCTCCTTTGCTCTGTGTCATTCTTATCTCAGAATCTGTGACCCTAATAAAAATAACTGTCTTAGGTTTCTAATTTTTAGTTGCTATTTCATGCAGCAAGAGTAAATGAAACAAGACCTTTGAATAATAATACTCCCCTAATCAATGTAATACCCATGTTCTACTAATGTTATTAATAAAACAGGAATGTATTTTCTATTATCTAGGGTTAGGGTAGATATGACATCTTTCCAATTGGATTATGAGTTATTAGAACAAATTAGGAAAAAATTATTCTGAAGTTATCAAACAAGAGAAATTTGAAGAACCGGAATTAAGTATCCTTTCCAGATAGATTTAAGAAATAGCTTATTAGTGAGATGATGAACTGTGTTAACCGTAACAAATCCTTCCATTTCTGTGTTTCTTTATTGTTATAGGAGTATGTTGGTGAGACTTTAGTATTCACCAGCACTGAGACTTAACTCTGAGTTTCCCTTGATGGATTAAGATGAGAAGAAGTGAGGTGTACCAAAAAGTGTCATTCATTCTGTATCCCGAGGTGTCTCATTATTAGGCTGCTGGGTAATGTACACAAAGGATTTCCTTAGGTAAATGTATCCTCCTGTAGAGAGGCATTAAGATCATGACTCAGACATTGCAGTCTGTCAAAAGTACAGATAAAACATGCCACAAACTTCACATGGGGATTATTAGAACAATTTTATTTTGGAAACTAATGAAACTGGCATTTCTGATCCACAACAGAGTAGAAATTTTATTTGGGTGGCTGTGTATGCCTTCTTTTATTCAATATTTATCCTTATTGCTACTCTTTTGATATATGTTATTTTTGAAGTGTTTCTTATATTAAGCCTTTACATTGTTTTTATTTTCCTATTACAAAGCATATTGTAAAGAAATAATATTTGAAGCATTGATTTATGATAACCTCAGAGAGGAAATAGTGAGTCAAATTTTATAGTCTTTTTTTTTTCTCTACCAAATTATTTGGTGGTTGTTATTTTTGATATCTTATTTTATTAGTGGATTGTAATCACATCTTGATGAAGTTCAGGGCGATGGAGGCACACATGCATACAGTACTCTTTGAGCCCTCCCCCAGTTCCTACCCAACTCTCTCCCCCTTCTCACCTTCTCTTGCAGGACATTGTGATTCGCACTGATAAATTTGTGCATGTACTTCATATCCATTGAGGTGTTTCCCTCTTTGAGTCTTCCTCCCCCTCCCATCTCCCTCAGTCAGGTCCCCTCCTTCACTCCACAAGGTTTTTCCTCCTTTGTCTGGAGTCCCTCCTGTGTCCCAGTTACTCCCCAGCTTCCACATCTGAGGGAAAACATCCAAACATTCACTTTTTGTGACTGACTAGTTCCAACATGCTGGCAAATCAATTCTGATTTCTTTTCAGAATCTAAAAGCTTAAAGATGTTGAAAAATTTTCTCCATTCTATAGAAGTTAATGACTATTTTGTATTCTAGGTAATAAGAGATTTGGGTTTTCTAAGTATCTGTGAGATCAAATCCCAAAGTTGCTAACGTCCAACACAACAGATTATTTATTGCTATTCTTCTGTTCTGAGGCCATACTGTAATACTCACTTCTATACTGAATCATGAATCACAATAAAATATTTAAGATTCCTCAACTCTAAAAGCATATTTGAAGCTTTATCTGACTTGAGAGTAAGCAAGGTTTATTTATTTATTTATTTATTTATTTATTTATTTATTTATTTATTTATTTTGGGCTTTTGTTTGCTTTTTACTGGGGATTAAACCTAGGGGAGTTCTATTTCTAAGCTAGACCCCTAAGTCTATTTTATTTTATTTTTTAAATTTTAATGAAATAGGGTCTCACTAAGTTGCTGAGGTCCTCACTAAGTTGCCAACATTGGCTTCGAAACTGCGATCCTCCTGTCTTGGCCTCACAAGTTTTAAATTACATAAAAGAAAAGGATTTGTATACATTAAGCATTAAGTGAGCAATTAAAATGGAAAAAGTGGGTTTTTTTATTTAATACAACATTTAGTGTAAAAATAAATGGTGTTGGTTAACTGAAGTAAAGAAATTACTGTAGAGGAATAAAATGGTATACATTTGATAATAAAATAAATATGTTGACAACAAATAACTACAATTATTTTCTTACCATATGCTAGGAAATTTTCTCATCATATACTCATACCATACATTAGTTCTGTGGAATGTACTATTACTACCTACGTTTCCTATATAAGGACACCGAGACACAGAGAAGGTGATCTGTACAAAGTTACCTAGCTAGTAAATGGTGTGGCCTCATTTGTCTTAGGAAGTTGAATTTCAGAGATTACACACCACACAGTACTGGCTCCTGGAGAAAATGTTACCTATGGGGTTATTAACTTTAAAAATTACTAAGGGATGATGCAGAATTTCTCATTTAGAATCAGCATTCTTTGAGAGAATTAAACCCCAAGTCCCTAAGGCATTTCCTGCTGCAATAAATTGCCTTCTCTCCTGTGCATTTAGAATGATACTAATTATGTTTCATCTTTGGAATAAATTGAGAATACAGTCAGTCATTCAAATCACTTGCTGTGTGCTGTGGTTCTGTCCTCCTTTAGAAAGATTGCAGGATCTTCTCAATCAATTTATAATTCCAATTCATCTTCCTGATTGATGGACCTCAGGAATCTTTTGGTTGCAAACGACAAAAATTCAAAGGAAACTAAGCAAGCCGGCATGGTGGCACACACTTGTAATCTCAGTACTTGGGAGGCTGAGACAGGAGAATCTGAGTTCGTGGCAAGCCTCAGTTACTTAGTGAGGCCCTCCACAACTTAGTGAGATCTTGTTTCAAAATAAAAAATAAAAAATAGGCCTGGGGGTGTAGTTCGGAGGTAGAATGCCCCTGAGTTCAATTCCTAGTACCGCAAAAACAAAGGAAAATAAGCAAAACTAGCTGAGTGTGGGGGCACATACCTGTAGTCCCATCTGGAAAGCTGAGGCACAAGGATCACTTGAGATGAGGAATCTGAGGTCAACCTGGGCAACACAGTGAGATCTTTAAGAAAAAAAAAAAAAAAAAAAGGAAATAACCAAAACTGGTAATTATTCGGTTCATATTGATGGGAAAAATATGGTAATTAATTTCAGAATTAAAATAGAAACACAGCATCCAAGACCTCAGAGTCTGAAATAAAAGATTAAACTCAAACAGAAGTTACTTCTCTCCCACCATTTCCCATTTTCACTTATCTCTGATCCTCTTTATACAGTTTTGATAATTTCTGCATTAAATCCTCATTATAGCCTGTGAATGGGACAGACATTTACAGTTGACCAAAGAGCTTCAGATCACTCACTTCTTTTGTGTGAAGAATATTAGTGATCAATTTAATATTTATTTCTACAATAAAAATATTATGTCGTTGTGAAAAAAAAATCTAGGCATCAAAAGCAAATGGGAAAAGTTGTTTAGGTACCTTGCTTTTTTGCCATGAAACAACTTCATGAGGCCAGCACTATTCCAAGTAATGATAATGCTTCTGTGTAACTTAAGTACTTTCTCGCTAATATGTTCCAAGGAATAATATTAATTCTACTGATAAAATTTCTTAACAAAATTCACTGAGAAATTATATATATTCTTCTGTAGACCTATCAAATTCTTTGACCTTAATAAATTTCATATAAAGTTTATATCTGGGACTGAGGGAAATAGAAATTGGGTTTAATATTTTAAAAGCAGAATTATTTTCCATTATGCGACTTTAAAGAGCAAGGTTGAATAGAATCTAAATGCATATTATTAAATGAATTTAAAATGAATAGAAAGAAAAAATTCAATATTGTCAAACCATCTATTTATGACTCTAGAGAGAATAAATATAAATTAGTATAGCCATTTTTTAAAATAGTATGGAGATTCCTCAAAAACACTGGGAATGCTATATATCCAGTAGTCTCAGACATATATATATATGATATTGAAATTGGTATAACAAAGGGATACTTGTATTCCATGTTCATTTCAACCGTTATTCACCACAGCCAAGCAAGCTGTGGATACAGAAACAGCCTAAAATTCCAACAGTGGATAAAGATAAAGAAAATGTGGTATTTCTATTCAATGGGATACTAGATCCCTTAAAAAAAAAGAAGAAAACTGTCATTTGTGACATTTTGTATGGAATTGGAAGATGTCACATTAAGTGAAATAATTCAGGAACCGAAAGAAAAATATTGTATGATCTCATTTATTTGTGGTATATAAAACTGTCAATCTCATAAAAACAGAGAGTGGAAGATAATTAGCAGAGGCCGACTGGGGGAAGGAGGGATGCTACAGGAAAAATGTTGACCAAAGGGCACAAAGTTTCAGTTAGTCGGCAGAATAAGTTTTGGTGATCTATTATACTATAAGGGAACCACAGCCAATAATAATATATTGTATATTTAAAAATTGCTAAAGTAGACTTTTAACATACCACAAAAAGTGATAAATTGGTGAGGTGATAGATATGCTAATTAGTTTGATTCTTTCTATCATGTATACATATATCAAAATATCACATTGTACTATATAAACATACAAAAATATCATTTCCAATTAAAGAATTAAGTCATTCTTTTAAAAGGGGAACACTGATCTGAATAATATGCTCACAGAAGACACAAATTAGAGAAAAAATGTTACTTAATCTCATGAAATATTAAGTAACTTAGGGAATTACAAAACTAGTAGCAAAATTCTGCAATGAATGAGCTCAAAAAGAAGATATCTAGACAACTGCAGGGCATAAAAATGAGCTTATACACCGCAGGAAAAAAATTAAAACTACAAGAAAAATCTTACAGAAATGAAAATTAAAGTAGGAAGACACAGAAACAATTAGATAAAATGATCCACCTAAAGGGAGAGGATAGAAAGAAGAAAACAAAACAAAAACTAAACATAAATGATAGGGAACACAAAAGACACATAGAAAATGATAATTTATTTCAATGAAGAGAAATACATAAGTATATGCTTGTATCAGTCTGAATCTCCCTATGATGTATAATTAAGATGCACCAATACAAGTATAAAAATAAATAGTCTTGCTATTTTATATGAAGAAAAAGAAAGTGGCTGGGTGTGTTGGCATAGGCCTGTAATCCCGGAACTTGGAGGCAGAGAGAGGAGGATATAGGTTCGAAGTCAGCCTCAGCAACATAACAAGGCCTTGTTTCAAAATAAAAAATAAAATGAAGCTGGGGGTGTAGTTCAGAGGTAGAATGCCCCCAAGTCCCATTCTCAGTACTGAATAAAAAGAAAAAGAACACAGAAATTTCTCTAAAGGTTGCTGTGTAGCTCAGTTGTAGAGCACTTGCCAAGCATATGTAAGGACTTGGATTTGATCCACAGTACTAAAAAAAAAAAAAAAAAAAGTTTCACTTTTCAAAGAGTGAAGATCAAGGAAGGAAAATGCTATAAAGGCGATTTTAAAAAGAAATGGTACTCCGTATGATTATGTACAATTATATAAATATAAGTCTATTACAATCATACTCTGTATAATTGTAAGGCATTTTCAGTGTTGCTTTTGCTTAGAAGGAAAAATAGCAAAGTGGTCGGATACCGGGGACGTGGCTCAGCCCTTCTCTTTGTCACTCGGTGTTATCAGGCCAGAGCAAATGTAAAAGTGATTTTTTAATTAAGACTTCACAATTTGAACATAATAAAATAAAGGCCTTAGAGGATGCTTTTTCACAAGGTTATAAGAAGGTCCTGTGTACAGATGGCTTAGTTGTCCTCTCTAATTAATAAAAGCTGACTTTACTGGAGCAGAAAGGGATTATATTGATGTAAAAGAAATCCCTTAGTAACTTAGGTTCCAATAGAATTTATTTTTCTGAAATTCCTATTGACATGTGTTCATACGTAATATGGGACAGAGCATATTAGGAGAAATTTTAAAATACAATTTTCACACATTTTTTTACGTGTGGAAAAAAAAATCACCAAGACGCAAGAAACAAGCACCCAAACACATAATGGGATAGAGCATAAAATCATGTTCTTGTTGCAGGAGACTTGGTCCACGGAGAACTAGACAGAGGCTGGAGTAGGTTAAAGCAGGTTTCTTTATTCATCGATAAGGCCAGTGAGCCACGCTCAGCATCTGAGCCCTGAATGGCGTCATCACACAGATCATATAGCCCCAGTGAGACAGGTTTCGGTTGGATCAATAGCAGACAGGGGTACCATTGCGGGGCTCGGATCAAGTTTCACTTCCTGAGCTAGATTTCCTGAATCAGCCTCCACGTGGCTGGGACTGGTTGGCACCCTCTTTGGTCACCATCTTGCTGGATTTAGCTGCCAGGAGAGGGCCTCTTTGTATACCTCGGAGGGGGGCTGTGACAAAAGCTTTATTTTCCACTCTTGTCCCTAGGGTTTTAGCCAAGAGTGTCTTCAAGGACATACCAGGGCTCCTGCCTCATTCTCCTTGTAAACAATAAGGCTTTCTTTACTGTTCACAAAGAAATTAACATAAAATATACACTATCTTGGAAAATACTGATGACATTGTTCTTGAATCTTGCATATTTCCCCGCAAACGAAAAAATTAATATAACCACTAGACAACAAAACCAAAAATCCATGGGTAACATTTTCAACAAAATCAGGTGATAGTGCATCTTCATGAACTCCAAACCAAAAGCGGAGGGGACAAGCCACCAGTAGTGACAAGACCCATGTGCAGTGAACTCTGTTCAAATGAAGTCAAAGAAGAAACGGGAGGAAGGGATCAGAGAAAGAAGGACAGAGGATGGAGGAGAAGGAGGCTTAAGACACACCGAAGACCAAAACCCAGCAAGACTAAATGATAGCCTCCAGGAATGGACACCTGTGTAATAGAACCATAAGAAAAGAATGGACAGCACAAAGGTTAGTGTAGCATTCCATTGGGGTAGGAAGGAGGAGGAGGTGTAATGGATATGGGTCTTACAGAGCAGTAGAGGGAGCTGGCAACTGACCCGGGTGGGTAGTTAAAAGAGTTTGTTTTAGCCAGACCTGGCAGCTCATTCCTATAATTCCAGTACTTGAGACCCCGAGATAAGAGAATCTCAGGTTTGAAGATAGCCTTAGAGCCGGGCGTGGTGGCGCATGCTTGTAATCCCAGCATTCGGGAGGCTGAGACCGGAGGATCCAGGTTCGCAGCCAGCCTCAGCTATCTAGTGAGGCACTCTGCAACTTAGTGAGACCCGGTTTCAAAATAAAGAATAAAAAATAGGGCTGGGGGTATAGCTCAGAGGTAGAACGCCCCTGAGTTCAATCCCCAGTACCGAAAAAAAAAAAAAGATAGCCTTAGCAACTTAGTGAGACCCTCAGTAGCTTAGCAAGACCCTGTTTCAAACTAAAGATTAAAATAGGGCTGAGGATGCAGCTCAGAGGTAGAATGCCCCTGGGTTCAATCATGAGTAAAACACAAGCACGCGCACACACATACACACACACACACACACACACACACACACACACACACACACAGAGTCTGTTTTAAAAATAGCAATTAAACTACAAACATGGTTCATGTGATTTTTCTCTAGATGTTTTATTTTACTAGAAAGTGTTTAAAAATCAAGTTCAATCCATGCTGCTGACAGTTTAATAAAAAAAGTGAAATTTATAGAATTGACATGATGAATATTTTCTTGATCCAACCGAAATCCAATTTTTGAAAAAGTGAAAAAAAAAAAAAAAAAAAAGAGTGAGACCCACAGTGTCAAAAAGCAGGTGCCGAGGGAGCTAGACGAATAAGAGCAGATGCCAGCCTTGTTTCCAGTCTCATTTCAATGAACTGCCCCTGCCCCCCATTTCTGCCCATTACAGCCCTACTTAGATGGGCCAGGAGAGTCTTTTCCCCTGGCTGCTGAGTAAAAGTGTCCCTAAGCTCTGGAAAGCACACGGGGCAGCAAGATACTGAAGGTAGTCACTCACCAGTGAGCACAGGCTTAGCAGGAAGCCTGAGAGGGATGCTAAGAGTCACAAGGCACAGCTCGGATTCACAGACTAATAGGAAAGGAGCAGCTGTTCTGTTCTGTGGAATCTCTGAAGCAGGACCACACTACTTGTGCAAAAGGACAACTTTGCTGAGGAAGCAATTTCTGTAGGTCAGTAGGGAAAAGGAAATAGTTATCAGGGAATCTGTGAGAATGAGATAATGCTAGGAAATGCTAGATGGCTTCAGTTTACCAGCAGTAAGAATTTTATTTTTACTTATTTTTATTGAGGTTTTTTGTTTTGTTTTGTTGCTGAAGATTGAACCCAAAAGCATTCTATCTCCAAGCTACAGTCCCCAGTCATTTTTATTTTTGAAAAGGGTCTTACTAAGCTGTTGAAGCTGGCCTTGAATCTGTGATCTTCCTGCCTCAGCCTCCCAAGTACTGGGATTACAGACATGTTTCACCACATCTGGTTTATTAAGGATGTTTTTTTAATCCCAGTACCCTCAGTAATTATTTGAATTAGGTTATATTTATTAGTATACAAATACTCAGTTTTTATTTGCCTTTTCTGAAGATACCTGCCCTGTGAGTTGTGATCAACTTCTCCATCGCCTTCTCTTTGGATTCCAAGAACAATACATGATGTTAGCTACACTACAACTTGTGAAAACCCAGCCTGATCCAGAAGACTATGGGATTTCTCCTACCAATGCATAAGCTCTTGAAGGGACTGAACTTCATGTTGTATTTCTTGTATCACCCATGATACTGTATTACACTTTCAGAAATTAGAAGATGCCCTACAAATTTGTACTAGCTTTAGTTCAAAGTAGAAGAAAACCTAGGAAAAACTAAGACTACAGAACTACCCCTTCCTTCCTGAGTCACCCCTGAGTGTTTTCATACATTTCTGAGGATACATTCAGGATAATAAATAAATAAATGGCCAAATAATGCAAGGTATATATATGAAATGATAAACATCAGTCTCAATAATGTGTACAGAGGGGGAAGAATCAAAGTGGGATGCAGAGGGAGGCACACCAAGTGCCGTGTGCATGTATGTTTTTGTCATTTTGAACTTCATAATTATCATAATGCATAATCACGATGTGCCAATAAATGTAGATTTAGAAAAGAAAGAAATGTCACTGTGGTTACCACCAGAGGGCACACGTGAGCCCTGTTCCAGGTTGCCTTCAACCCTTCCCCTCTTCTTCGAATAAAAGGAATACATCAATCACTTCTACCTTGGGCCCTGTTTCTCACCGTCACCAGAAAGTCTTTATGTCTAAATAAAAGTCTTTATGTCTTTCCCACTCCAAAAAAACTCCATTTCTGTCAAATGAATGGATTTTTAAATTTTTAATTCCTTTGATACTCTTCACGTTATTATTAAGATAAAAATTTAGAAACCTCTTTCCTCAGGTATTTGAATAAATATTTACCAATATGAAAATTTACTGGAACATGTATAATACATTAAAAGCACAAGTGAATATACATTTTTAGACAGCTATGAGAACCACAAAAGACTGTAACAAAGAAAGCAATTTTCAGCCGGGCGTGGTGGCGCACGCTTGTAATCCCAGCATTCGGGAGGCTGAGACCGGAGGATCCGGGTTCGCGGCCAGCCTCAGCTACCTAGTGAGGCACTCCGCAACTTAGTGAGACCCGGTTTCGAAATAAAGAATAAAAAAAATAGGGCTAGGGGTGTAGCTCGGAGGTAGAATGCCCCTGAGTTCAATCCCTAGT